>JAAAKO020057391.1:0-10542 GCA_010015015.2 Bolitophila cinerea | reverse complement strand
TATATATATTTTAAAATATAATTTTTATTTAAATTATATATATTTAAAATATTTTACATACTTTTTTAACAGTTTTAGGTTCCGCATTACATTTAATCACAAAAAATATTTCTTAAATAAAGTCTGGTTTTATAAATCCCAATTTAAAATCGTTTTTAAAACTAAAGAGACAAAATTGAATTGTTTTTTTGCCTATTTTTTAAATTTAAAAAACACATTTTTTGCCGATTTTTTTTAAAACTTTATGAATAATCTACAAACTTTTATGTAGATTATTAAAAATAAATTAAAAAAAACAATTTTGGTCAAAAATAAAACAAATTTTAAAAAAAGTGTTAAAAAAACTATTCAAAACAAACATTTTTTTTGTCTGATAAGAATTAAATATTTTATTATTAAATTTTAAACGGTATTTTGAAAAACTAGATTTTCTTGATGGTTCTTTTAGATATTGGCAATTTTATTTTATTTTTTATATATATCTGTATTTAGAATAATTTTTAGAGGTCAATATTAAAAATTTTTTTTTAGAAAAAAACTCTTTTATATTTAAATTTAACTAGTCTACTCAAATCAGCTGTATTAAATCTTAAAACAAGATTTACGAATGCAATAAAAAATTAAATTTGTGAATATATAAAAAAAATTTTTTGGGTCATCTTTTATTAAAAACAATCTTAAGTATTATGTCATGCGATTAACTCTAATAAGCGGCAAGCGCGCTTCATTCTTCATTCGTTATTTAACAAGAAAAAACTAATAAAACATTAAAAGTAAATTTAATCAGTTTTCAAAACTTAAAAATTTAAGATTTTGTATTGTACAAGATTTTATCAAGATTTACGGTCAATTCAAGATTTTGACATATACACGGAAAGAAACGATATTTTAAAAAATATCTACTGTATAATCTATCTACTATATATCTACTGTATAAACGTAAACATTGACATTGACAAGTAAATATCTGTTACAGACATATTATGTCTGCTATAAACATTTTGACATTCTTTATCAATATAATGGAATATATAAGAGTTTTAGACAGTCTTTTAAACACTCTTTTCTACAGCAATTTTGGTAGTTTTAAAACTGTGTTTTATACAGGCTGTTATACAAACTTTTAGACAGTCTTTTAGACAGTCTTTGAGAAAGTATTTTATGCAGTATTTTAGAAAGTCTTTTAGACCGCTTTTTACACAGTTTTTTATACTATATAGACAGTCTATTAAATACTATTTTAGAAAATATTAAAAAAAGTTTTTAGACTAAAGGCAGTCTTTTAGGCAGCATTTTAGACAATATTTTATACAGTCCGTTATTCAGTTTTTAAAACCGTCTATTATAAAGTTTTTGAGACTGTCTTTTAGATAATAATTGATACAGTTTTTGAGACAGTCTTGTAGACAGTCTTTGAAACAGACTTTTAGACAGTCTTTGAGACAGTCTTTTAGAAAGCATTTTAGAAAGCATTTTAGACAACTTTTAGACAGTATTTTGAAAAGTTTTTAAACTATCTTTAAGACAGACTCTTATGCAGTATTTGAGACAGTCTTTTATACAGTCTTTTAGAAAGTATATTAGACAGTCCATCAGAAAGTCAGTCCATAAGCATTTTTTAGACAGTCTTTTAGACAGTGTTTCAGAAAGGCCTTTGAACAGTGATTTATAAATCTATTTGACAATATTTTAAATACTCTGTTAGACAGATTTTTTTTTATAAAACTTTGTAGTTAGTCAATAGGACTTCTTTAAATTAAAAAAGTTTTGCTTGTTTTTTGATTATTTTTTGGAAAATCCTAAACCTTTTTCCGAAAATGTTGGTACTTCTAAATTAAACACTCGGTTTAACGACAAGTTCAAACTTTTAAATATTTGTTTGTGATAAACATAATATATTTGCTGCAAACATAAATATGATTGCGTCCATTAAGTCTGCGCTAGATATAATATTTTTTCCGAGTATGATTACATTGTGCTCTCTACTGGGCTATATATATGTATATATATTAGGCTGAACAATTCTTTTTTTTGATTTGGAACTATGGGATTATTTGAATCGTAAACTAGTGCTCTTCCACTAGGACAACACACCGGCTTTCTTCTTCGAAGTTTTCGAAGCCAAATAGCATGAATTACGTTACGAAAATAATTTATAAACACGCTAGGATAAGTCAAGGTAGATTAGATTAAATTAATAAGAAATTATGCCGTCCTGACAGGTTATGTAAGGATGATCTGCAGAAGATCTCTATTTGGACACAATGTGCTCCTCCGATTTTGTTAGGTTCTTATGTTGTTTCTACACACTTCTACTACAGTAGCTGCTACCTTTGTTTTATAACCTCTGTTTGCTATTAATTATCCTTGTATTACATCTGGCCACTTTGCAGTGATGTAGCTTTGCTAGAATGTCTCGGTGTGGTAACTTGCAGTCCCATCGTTGGTTGTGCGGAGTGGCTTTGCAGAGGATGGCCGTAATCTTTGTAGCATCTTTTGTGGAAGATTGCACTACTCCTAACACCTTGTGTCAAACTAGAACAAGAAAAATAGAATGTTTTAACGCCCAAACCATTTTAATTCATTTTCATTCTGTGTATACTTAATGAAAGACCCTCGTATGTGTCATTTAATTTTCGATTTGTAATTATTATTTTTTGTATGTGTCATTTTTTTCGATTTGAAATAATTATTTATGTTCAATATTGAAATGACTCAAAGTCACAGCTTGGTACGTAATGGGATGGCTGAACTGATAATACAAGTAAAATGGTGTGGCAAATTTCATCAGTTTTTTAAAATTCATGCTAACTGTTTTGAGATTTGTTTTATTGTTTCCTCTTTCCTCAGTTCTCTCAGCTTCTTACGATAATCCACATTTTTGAAACACCTTAAATTTCCTTCTGAAAATTTAATTTATTCCATGAAAATTTGGTTGAATTTTAAAGCTGGTTACTTAAAATCAAAATCAAAGCTACTCAACATATTGTTTCTTGTATGGTAAAATCCACCACTGACTGGACTTAAAAAATAGCATTTAGTAATTACGATAAAACCTGACTGTAAAAACATAGAATCCTCAAGAATAATTTCTTATACACTAAAATTTTCCACATTTCAAATCCAAACAAATAAGTACTCCAATTTATAAATTGTAAAAGTGTGTATATTATATAAACATACAAAACCGAATGATGTGTACAACGTGCCAGCGATAAGATTAGATTATAAATTGAGTTTTTACGCACGTTTAAACATGTGTGTGTGATATAATGTGTATATGTATTGTATATACGGTATATATGTATTGTCTTGCGCTGGGTCACGTGACCGCGCCGCTGTAATTAGCTCGTTTTGTACAAATGCTTTTTTTCTACGAAATTTTTGGGGGAAAGCAAAAATCGATTTACAAAAACAACAACAACGGACATTTGTGTGGCTGTTTCCGTAACGTATGCAAGGCGTATAGAGCTAAATTTGAGTGTTTCATATCAGTTTCATACATATTATATGCATGTAGTTTAACTTCACCTCTATGAGTATATACGCACACCCGCGGTGAAACCTAATAAAACAAGAACACTCGTTTCGGAAACACACTGCGCTGTGGCTATATGAATGTACATTAGGGTGGTCAAAATAGCTGGACTGTTACGATTAGGTAATTATATATTTATATTTAATTCGTCTTTCCAGTTTTTCTTAAAATAATTTAAATAAGCGCTAATCGTTTGAATGAATTTCAAAATATTTATAAATAGTATGAATATAATATAATTATAATTTAAAATCCATCAAAACCTTTTTGTTTTGATAAAAAATATATTTATCTATAAATATTACTATTCTTTTTAAAATCGGGTTAAAAATGACTAAGTTTTAATAAATCAGAGTTACTCAAATATATATGAATATTTTTTATAGAGAAAAACGTCCAAACACAAATAAATTAAATTTTGTATGGACTTAATACTAAAATAAAATATTCTATATATTGAAATATTTGAATCTTTTTTATTGTATGTCCGATTTAAAGGAACATTGACTATAATTATTAGAGTTAATTTGTTGTATTTTAATTAGGCTTATCAAAACTAGATCGATTTCCCAATAAATATATATATGTAAAAAAAATAGTTCATTGAATCTTTCCTAAAATTAAAAAAAAACATTTAACATAAATATTTTTTTATATAGATTTTATTACAGCAAAAAGAAGTGTTACTTATTGTCCAATAACTTTAAAAATATAATAACTTTTAGTAAAAAATATATAAAAAAACATAAAACTATAGCGCTTATAAAAATCATTCTTTAAAAATTATAATAACACAAAATAAGGTTAAAATATAAATAATCTTTAATGATACAAAAAACTGTATTTGTCTGTGTATTTTATAACCACCCTAATGTACATAGTACAATTATACGTATAGCCATATTGGTGCTACGAATTAGAATCCAAAACTACAAAATAATAGTAACCAATTTAACATTATTATAGACGGTTGTTGAAATGAATTGGATTTGCATAAGACACGCGAAACGTTCGTTGGTGAGTGCACTGGAAGATTGCCTTGCGTTTAGGACGGTGGCCAGAGTGCGCCGCGCGTGCCTTGTGAGCCAGTATTTTGTACTTGTATATACGATGATAATGTGTCTAGGACGTACCGCATTTGAAAATCCCGTTTTGGGAATTACACAAACAGTAATTCGATCGGTGCATGTGGTTCTGACGCAGTTGCCCCTAATACAACGTATTTTTATTTTGTATATAATATAAATGAAATACCAGGCATGACGGGAACAGAAAAAGTACTTGTATTCCCTAATCTAATATGTATATATATATGATTGCAGTCTTTTAATGGAGTTGTTTTTTGTTTGTTTTTAAAGGCAAATTTATAGCACTAAAGGTAATTCATAAATAAAAGATCAGATTATTAAAATGATGACCGAATATTTACATTTATTTATATTATTTCTTGCAAAATAAGAATTTGAAATATTATTCAACAATATTGAAAATAATAAAATTATTATATAATCTATTAAAAATTATTTATTATTATTTGCAAATATAAAGATAACTATTATTGTATTTGAAAATATTGAAATATATTCGCTAATACATTTTATATTACGGCAATAAATTTTGTATTACGAAATATACAAAATATTTTAAATATTAAATATTATTAAATTAATAATATATTATTTGGTGTACAATATTATTCCAAGTCATTTGCCCCTCCAAAATTTAACTTTACAACCATCTAGTCGAAAAACAAGACCACGATTATGTATTTTGACGAATGTACTACGATTGCCCGAATTTCGATTGCCAAACCACGTTTGGCCGAATGATACGATTGCCCAAATTACGATTGGACGAATGGTACGATTCGCCAAATGATACGATTGGTCGAATCAAAATTGGCCGAATTTAAAGGTAATACAATCAATAACCGATTCGGATAATCGAAATTCGGCCAATCGTATTCGGCTAATAGTGATTCGGTAAATCGTGATTCGGCCAATAGTATCATTCGGCCAATTGGTATTCGGCCAATCGAAATTCGGCCAATCGTGTTTTGGCCAATCGATTAACACCGTATTTTTACTAGGCGGTTCGAAAATTTGGAATACGGTATCTTTCCCGATAAAATGGAAAGAGTCATGAAACCACAAAAAAAATTTCAAGGTTGTTAGAATACCATTTCTGATAATATAACAGATAATTTTGTTGGAGTGATGAATCGATAACAGCTTTTATGTTAAAATAGTTGATATTTTTTATAAGAGAGTCTGAGGAAGTCAGACGGAAGTCAAAATAAGCTTTATAAGTTTAAATTTTAGAAGTTTTTTTACTCTGTCCTTTATGAATACCCTATTAATCCGACTTAATTTATAATGACTTCACTCAAAATCCACCCGTACAGATAAAATCAATTACCCCTCCTTATCTAGAAACAGTTTGAAAAACCACCTTTGGCGCTCTCGTATGTTTACTTTGCAATTACGTGTCCTTGAGTAAATTTCGAATTGATAAAATAAATGCGGTGCACCTAAAATAAAAAGAGGGATGGTGGGCTCAGGATCCATAAATCGTACCGAACATCGATTTATATATGGAATCATATACGACGCATAATTTCCCAACGTTTATACATATAATATATTCTTTCGCGAAAGTGGGTGCGCTCACATGAATTATGCTTACGAGCTCGAGCATTAAATTATAGAATTGATCTTAGCTCGACCAATACTAATTGAACTTAATCTATAGCTAGAGCGCTGTATTAATTCTATAATAAAAATAACTGTATATGTCCGTGATGGTGTTCACGTGAGCTGTATTAATTGTGGCAATGGTGTGTGTTGAATCAAGAGATTACACAACAATGATGCAAGGCAAAGGCATCACTGTGCAAAATCAAGATAAAAGCAACATTTAAAAAACTAGTTCAAATTATAATACAACATTAAGAGAGATATACGAAATGTTTCAAATCACAAACAACAATAACAACTACAACAACAAGAGCAGCCAGTAGCAATCACGATCACGACGATTATATATATAGTTAAAGTGTGTGCGTTTATTCTGTGCTCTTCTTTCATATATATATATATATATACGAACAAACATGATGTCACCGAAAATAATTAATTATCCCAAGGGCAACAAAAAGCCGCAGCACGTTTTTGAATGGTCGTTAGAGAATACATACACACACACACACACAAACACACTTAGCAATATCATATAAAAAATGATGTTTTTTGTTAGTGTTACAAGTTGTATCATTTGCTTTATTGTTGTTGTTTTTGATGTGATTCTCTCATTTATGTACATGGTGTCCAAATAAAATGGTGGAGCATATATATATATTTGGTTATACTTTAATAGAGATTACAAATAGTTTAACTTCATTTTTTAAGCCAATATTTCGAAGTTGAGGAAAAAAAAACTTTTAGTGAATTTAGCTTCAAATTGTTTTATATTTCTTCAAATCGGCTTGGATTCTTGTACATAATAATTGATTGCGTAATTTATAAAATTTAATAAATAAAAATCTTAAAACATATATTCTTTAATTTAGATTTTTCACTGTCTTTTTAATATGAGTTTTAATCATAAAACATTTTTTTAAATATAATTTAAAATTTTAATAAATGTGTGAAAAACATTAAATAAAATTTATTATCAAAATAATAGTCATAATAAATATTTCATAATTATAAATTGCACCCAAAAATATGGACTAAAAACTGATTTATTTATGCTTATTACAGAAGTATTCAATAAATCATCAATACAACATATTTATAGCTGATAATTTTGAAAGATCGTTTTGTAAGATGTCTTAAGTCATTATGTTTTTAGAATATGTTTAGGTAATTAATGATCAGGGTGATATTTTTGGTTGCCCTGCCTAATATTATAATATTTTGAATAGTTTCAAAATATTTTAATTCTTCAATTTTATATTTTTATAATAAGCGGTTGTTGATTTCAACTATGTTTTTCTAAAAATGTTTGAATATGGTTATCAAATATTGACTAAAAACTGAATGTTTGTAGGCTAAAATTTGGACAATTTTATGAATTTTGTCAAAAAACATATTTTTGTGGTTCTGATGATAGTTTCTGAGTGAGGAAAAACGCATATCAGAAATCACCGAAAATGTTAGACAATTTCATGCATTACAGTCATAGTCGGATCCAGAAAATGTTTTGGGGGGGACAGACATATCATCACGATTGTATTTCACCATTTTTTTAGGGATTTAAATTCTGTTTTTACAATTAGTTTTTTAAATTCTTGTTTACAAAATACTGAAATAAAAAAAATCTGTAAACGTAAGCGCACGTTTGAGTGTAATTTTTCAAAGAGTCTAAAATACTCCCCATTTTTTTATTTTTTTTATTCAGGTTCTTAAGTAAGCCAAATAAACTGTAAAAGCTCAACTTCCTTCAGCTCTAATACCACTTCTGGCAAAATTATTCTCATTTTCCTTAGCCTGATACAGCTTGAATGTTCCACGGAATTTACATTCATTTGAGAGCAAAAAAAAATTAATTAATTAATTTTTTATAGAGAAAAAATATCAATATGTTTGGACCAGAGCTGGAATTCGGACCGGGTGCCGGCATTTAAAGATATTGATATATCCATGGCCATAAATAAAAAATAAAATAAAATATAAAATTAAAAAAAATACATGGTTTATGTAATATTTCTTATTAACAAAAAAATTGTGGGGGGAAATGTACCCATGTCTCCTCCCTGGATCCGCCAGGGATCACAGTTGACCATCAACTAGAAAATCAAATAAAGATACTTTTGGTTTCATTTTTCCATTCTAAGATTTTATATGTATCATTTATTGAGATTTGGCCAAATCATTTCGAAAACAACATCAAGAAAAATCATTTAACAATTAAAACTTGTTGTTGTTTTTTTTTAAATTCGTTGTTGTTTTCTAAAAAAAATGATTTTAGGGATAGTTTTAAATTATCTATTGTTGTTGTCATTTTTGACCTTTCTAAAAAAATGCAATAATAAAACAGGTTTGGTTATCGAAAAAATGTCTTGTAATACCATATCATACCATATTAACAAGCAAACATAATCAAAATAATAATAAAATATCAAACAAAATTATTCAATATGACTTTTTCCTTCTCTGGCTTAAAGTAAGTAGATAAAAATCGGCTAAAATACCTAAAATAACATTTATCGAGGATCTGTTGATATTTCAATATTAACGGGGGGACCTTATACAAGCTGATGTTAAAACACAAAAAGTATTAAAGTGGGATTTACCCAGAAATTTAGATGTTTTTTTAATAATAAACCACGCCAATAAGGGGCGCATATTAATTAAAGCCACACCAAAAATTATATAAAATTTGTTAAAAATGGGGAGAGAAAGGAAATTCTTTAAGTGTAATAGAGTATCTTTTTTAATAGCTTTATATTTGTTGTAGTATATCGAATTATTTTTTAGTATACATTATTTATAAGACTACGATAATTCGATTTTTTTCATAAATATAATTTTGTTTTGATTGTATATAATCGTTTAAAATTGTAATATTTTATTAACAAAAAAATAAAAATCAGTTAGTAGAGAGAACATTTTGATGGTTAATTTACTCTCCTTTTTATTGTACATCATATTCATAATTCTGATTATAATACAGAAATTCGAGAAATATTACAAATAATAAATATTTTTCAAATATTATAAATATTACAGAATATTTTACAAATATTACCGATTTTATCGATAAATACACGCACAAAAAGGTATTAATATTACCAGAGACCATGCAATATTGTGTTTTTGTTTACTGATTCTATAACAGAATTTGAGAATTACAAATAATAATATTTTCCAAATATTACAGAATATTTGTAATATTTTACAAATATTACCGATATTCTTTATTTTTTTTAATTATCGATATTACTACACAATTCTACAGAAATTACAATATATTTAATATATTAAAAAATACCTCGAAAAATACACACAAAAAGATACTAATATACTAGAAACCCTAAAATTATGCAATTTTATGTTTTGGCATTACCCCTTCATTTACAGATAGAATACATTGATTTTTTCGATATTTTATACCGAATTAAATCAAAAGCAATCGGGTAATTAAGCTTACCTTCGGGGTTGGAATTTTTTACTATATAAACAAGCCGGGATAAAATATTCCGCAACAAACTAAAGTTTGCTGCACCAGTTACTGATTGCTATGCTTCATGCGCATATTTTTGGGGTTGCCAGTATTAATGCCCGTCTCTACACTACAGCATTACAAAATGTATCTATAATCAAATCACCTTTCTTTTCATTTGCTGCAAATAAGGAATCAAGGAAGTCGTAAACTTCGCCGAGAGTTTAAAATGGGTCAAAGAAGTTCGCCCAACGGAGTGAATCGTTACCCAGAGAAATCCCAATGGGCCCACGAAGCGGCATGCGTGCGGAATCCCGGATTCCCGCCCTTTTACTAAGATAGACTGTCTAGCAACATAGATTGAATCATGAATATTACAGAATATTATAAAATGATAGAAAATATTACAAAATAATTGCAATATTTTACAGATATTACCGATATTCGGAATAAATGACAGTTATAACCAGAATTCGTAATATATTATAAAATATTACCGATATTACAGATCATCTTAAAATGTGTTATATATAATATTACAAAATATATGTAATAATTCGCAATATATTACAGATATTACCGATATTCGGAAAATATTACAGATATTACCAGAATTCGAAATATTGTTTTTTATGATTTTTTTCTGTCCATAAAATGTTACTATAGAACTCCAAAAATAGGATTTAAAGCCTCTTTTACTAAAAACATTACGTAGAATGTGATGATTTATCAGAGAAGTGCATGGTTTTTCTTTAGAATTATCTAAGCAAAACCCTTTTTTAATAAATATATATATATTTTTTAATAGATAAATATTTAAAAAAACTAATACTATTTTA
>JAAAKO020057390.1:0-25162 GCA_010015015.2 Bolitophila cinerea | reverse complement strand
AATTATTTATTTTTAATGATTGATGAACATTATTTTTGCCTTGTTTCTTGAGAATATAACATCTCTTGATTAATAGTAATATATCAATTTTTGTTTTTTTTTTTATAATTCGACAATTTTTCTCTTTTCATTTAAAATAAGAGCTACATAGAAAAAATATATTTAAATTATATTTTTTAAAAACAGATTTATGAAATTTAATATTTTTCTTTTTCATAAGATTGATTTAAATCGGTCAAGTGTACGAATTTAAATTAAATTTCTTCATATTTCCATTTTTTTAAAACTGATTAAAATTTGACTTTTTTTATTAATGAACTTTTTACATTTTTAACCAGATTGGAAATTATTAATGGTTTAGATTTTTTTGATAACATATTTTCCTAGAGTATGCATATAATTGTTCAATAGTTAAACTAAAAAAAAATAATGTTTTTTATGAAAATCCCGATAAAAACTAAGTATTGTCTTTTAGATCTTATTTTATATACAAATTTAAATATATATGAATTTTTATAATCCTGCGAAATTATATAATCTTAAATTTTATTTAAAAGAATAAATACATTTTCACAAATTAGCTTAAAATTAGTCTATTTTTTCATTTCAAAAATGTATGTTTAATTTCCTGGCCTTATGAAAACCTTTTTGCTGAAACATTGTCCGATAAAAAGTCCTATTTTTAATTCTAGATTTATAAAAAATGATCCAATTATTATTATTATTGAAAATCTGTATTTTCCCACAAAATATTTCAACGGAATTCTTTAAAAAAATGTCAACACAAAACACAAAAAAGGTTTCAAAATTTAATGTAATTTAAAAAAAAAACATGTTTTACTTGCATCTCTAGATTTCATAACTTCTCAGACCATAAACAATATTTCCCTCTTGATCACTTTATATTGAATTCTCTGAAATTCGGTCTTTCTCTCTAAAAACATATGTAATTTCCCAAAATTAAAACAACTTTCAATAATTCACCATAAATGCATTTCAAAATGCATTCCACCCGATTCTCCTCCAATCGATAATCGAAATCAGTTGTTCAGTTTCCCTTCACTCTGATGTGCACGCGGGGCGCGCTTGAAAACGCTTGAACTCCACAATCTAATTATTTATTGTTTAAATTTGATAAATACGAGTAATACACACACAAATAATAATGTGTATATATATAGTATTAATGCGTTGTTGTTGCTTTTATTGCGTTGCATGTTTACATTCACAGCACATTTATATTTAATACTATACAATATACATAATACACACGTTTTACTTTATACTCTGATGCGCGCGAAGCCTTCGCGTTCAAAGTTTAAAGAGCACGCAGCCATTTAATCCAGCGACATGCCTCCGCGGCTGCACACACACACTTAGACAATATCTACATACATATACAAATAAATATAGATAGTGCATATGCGTGTAATATGTGTGTGTGTGTACAAAGGTGTAAGCATTGCTATTCAATCAATGGACTTAGATCTGCACGCAATGTTGTTATAATGCATATGCCTTCGCTTGAATCTCATTGATTTCGCTGTCCAAGTTCCAAAGGCACACACACACAAACGTCAGTATATCTATCTATGTACGTTATACGGACGCCTTGAGTGTGGAGGCGCTTTTTAGGCATATGTTTTATGCGAGCCACAGGTTGATACGGTCTCCTTCGTACGCACGGCGCGAAAATGCATGTAAGTGCCCGCTCTTTGCCCGTTCGCCGCCTGCTGCCTCGCACGTATGTCGAATTTAAACTCTAAAAAGCTCACTTCGTATGTCTATATATGCGTCTATGTCTATGTATAATAAATAAATGCACCTCGAATTGCACTCGAGCACACGTGACACCTTCGCACAATGGCGTGCAGCAATTTTAATGCATTCTGAATGCATTTACGCTTGTCTAGTTTCTAGTAAATGAAATATATATTAAACGGCGTTGCAATCACATACAAATATAAACACATAAGACAAATTCGATGTGTGTATATCGTGTGCCAAAGAAAAGTTCCTCAAAATGCGATTTATTTATATGAATAAATTTACTCGCCGTCTTTTCTAACGGTCTATCGCAGTCTCTCTAACGCAGTCTCTCTAACGAAAACAAAACCAAAACCTATATAATTAACTTATAGCAAACATTATTACAATTACCTATTTATGGGCCGTAATAATTTGATTAGACTGCCGCTGCACAGAGTGCACATAGATGTTTATGTTTTTTTATATGTACATTTTATTATGCAGCGATAATGGACTTTTAAATGTGCGTGCATGCACCGGCGATAATCGATGCGCGTGTTGCGTGCTGAAGACGGCGCGGCGACGGACGGTGCAGCGCGATGCAACCAATGCATTTTGTCTTTAGTTAAAGCTTTGAGACCATAGAGCGATACTGATTTTATGCGGTTTTCTGATTGCAATTTTTGTTAATGTATATTTAAGTTTTAGTCATGATGTAGAATAACTTTAACATTTTAGAGAAATTTACAAGAAGTTCAGCATTGCGGTGGACATTTAATGTATTCCAACAAAAGTAGTAAAAAAAATTGTCAGCGGTCACCAAAAGTTTTTAGCAATTTGTCTAACTTTTTCTTCACTTCTCTTTCTATGTTTTGTTTTGTTTTTCTCTCTCTATCTCTCTTCCTCTATCTATCACTCTCCATCATTCTCTCTTTAATTTTTTTCTCTCTCTGTCTCTCTCCTTCTCTGTCTACCTCTGTCTATCTTTTTCTATCTCTTTCTCTCACTTTTTCCCCCTCTCTAGCGCTCTCATTTTATTTATTTTTTCTCTCTCATTCTCTCCTTAATCTATCTCATTTGCTCTCCCTTTATCCATTTATCCAATTGGACAGTTAACTGTTATCACTTTCTCTATTTAGATCATCTAGCTCCACAGTCACCCATGTAAATATCCATATTTTCCCCTATCTCCCATAATGGATGTTCTAATTTGGATGAATCGTCCTAATGACCTGAGTTGGGTTGAATTCAAAATACCTCACTCTGATCCAGCCCCCTCTTCTCCTCTGCACTCTCTGCACTCTCACCGACGCAATAGCTAAGAGGGACATCTCGTCGGAATTGTGCACTAGGGTGGCCTTTATTTGGAAAATTATTGGCCCCCTAATTTACTCGATACGATTTTGTTTAGAATTTTATATTCACGTTATACCCTCGACCACAAGGGATAAAGTTTTCTATATAAAGTGCAATAAATTTTACTGACTTTGTACCTAATATTTAATTGTAAGACTAATTTTGGTCCTAAGAATTAAAAATTCTCAGAATTTAGTTTATACAAGAATGATGCTACAATAGAAAAAAATAAATACTTCCCAAAACTTAATATTTTGTATGGGTTCACCCATTATAAAAAAGTTATATTTATAAAATGGCTAAATTGAAAAATTTAGAGCGGAAACTTAAAACAAACTAAAAACATCAAAATGTCTAGTTTTGCTTCCTCATCACAATGTACATATATTTTATGGTGGTCGAATGTCCATCCCCATACAAGGAGTGTTTTAAATTTATATGAAAATTCCTAAAATGACAAAGAAAAAATTAGTAGGATCAAATAAATAATTTAAAAAACTGCCTCATTAGATTTTACCCCGTAAATTTTCCGTTTTGGTTTTGGTTTACCCTTTATCTGAAATCCTTAGTCAAAAAAAATAATTTGGGGGTAAAATCTAATTATGTAGTTATTTTTGGAAAAAAAACATTTATTCGATCATATTTTTTTTCGAAAATGCAATTTATACTGATTTAAAGGGCATACAGTTCCTCTTGCTATAAATAGCCTTCTGAAATAATTATACGTTTACGAACAACAAGAGATTGATGCCTTCAATAATTAAACAAACGCACCTAAAAATAGAACACGTTATAGATGGCGTTGATGTTACCAGTTCGTTGACGAAATACATAGCTAGAAAGATCTTTGTACAAAGAATTATCTCAAAAAATATATATATTTGCCTTTTAAAATTTTTAGAGTCGCTTTCAAGAAAAAATTAAGACTAATTCCAAACGGGGGTGTGTTGCGAGTGCTCGAACAAAATAAGCCTCAAGACTGGAGCAGTTCAACATAACCAACACATTATTCATGATCTGATCAATCGTGTGAACCCGTAAAATCGTCGCGTGTCTGGTGTGCGTTATCGTACACTGACCCCTATTTCCCGCAAGGGATGGAACAGGGATGTGAGAGAAAGATAAATATATGTATACCATTCCCCTATCTTCTTCAAAAAAAGCGTACGTAGAGGTATCCCCCTTATCCTCTATAATCATAGTTGGGTAGCCACGAACAACCTCCAATCTCCAAAGATACCGCCCTCGATATCCATTCCTCCTAATATACCGCTGCACCCAAATATGTATACAATATTTACTCTACCTTCCATAGAGGTGACCTGAGTTAGGTGCCAAGTATTCACAACATTTCATCCTCGTCCAACATATAAATAATCCTGTGCGCAAATATCCTTCGTTTTATCGATACATTCTATCTCCAAAATTCCTCTAAATTTCCGTTACAAACTTTTATACACTTTCACCATTTACCTTGCACGGTGATGGTGACTTCGTTCTCAAATGCAATATTATCTCATTTGGATAGCCACCAAATTACATTCCGTAGTTGTTCTCACCTACCATCTTAATCCACTTCACTTATATCAGTCAGACATTTTCTCCTATTCTTTTAAAAACGGCTCCACTTACTCCTCATCTGCCGACCACCAAAAGATAAATCTCCAACAAACCACATGCCAGGATATTGATTCCCAATCCATGTTTGTTATCATCGATATGTATCACTCATATCCCTATATCCCCGAAATGCTGCTTTCACATGGCCTCTTAATCCTTTACAACCTGAGCTATATTTTTCTTTTAGTATACCGCATCTGATCACAATCCCTCCGCTGAACCATATATATGAATCTTGGTTAATGGGTACTTTCTTACGTATACAGATTCTAACATTCTCTTCGTGAAACATTTACTCGTCTCTATTTGGGAACAGCTGCTTAAAGCATTACAGAAAACTTGTCGAACTAATCGGACTTTATATATAAGCTTTGAATAGATTCACGACCGGCGGGCATCGGTTCTGATCAGATTGAGCCTAAAGAGTAAACCACACTCTCATTTGATATTTCTACGTTGAAACTCTTCATTTCCACAGTACACTTTATTCATCGACGTAATAGTGTCTATTCTCTTGTCATTGGTTTTTACATTCTTCTGTATAAAATCATAAAGATCGTATTTTGGAGTTTGCATTATCGCTCTTGGCCATAATATTGCAGCTACTAGGCGCCCGAGACAATGGCCATCAAAATACCAATAAACATTTGAAGGGTTTCCCTTGCATGGCATTATAAATCATCGAAATGTATTTTGTTATAATCCGATGTTACTTTTTCATGTAATGCTCAGATAACAAATAATAAACCAGAAATAAGACACAAAATTATCAACATTACATATGGTTGTTTTTAAATCGACTCGAGGGACCAAAAACGAAACGTTTGAAATGCTAATAATTAATAAACAACAGCCCAACAACATATTAACAATACATTTTATCATTTCATTTGGATAAAAAAAGACAAAAAAAAAACAAACTGAAACTATGAAAACAAGCCAACTACAAAAAAAAACAAATTTCAAAACAAATTCTCAAACTAATATTAGACTGTTCCTTATCTTGGTCAATGGTCCACTATGAAAACGTGGTTTGAAACAAACAAAAAAAAACAATAAAAAGGCAAAAACAACATAAAAATCCGGCTCAAAGGACCAAAAACAACTTCTTTTCATTCGAAACGAAAGAAAGTGGTTATTAAAAAAACAAACTTGATCAAGAAATTATTACTCCAACAACCCTCTGCTCCTTTCTACTCCCCCACCCTACTACCTAACTTACTGCGCATATAATAATCGCGCACACATATATCACATAATACTCCCATATTAATCCCGAGCGTGTGGAGCACCAACAAGCCAACATATACACATACACATATTTATGTATATTTACATAATAACTTTATCGTCGTATTGGCGACGCAAGAAGCATAAAATGTATGCACTATTATTTAATTTTTTTGCGTTGTTTTTTTTCTCTCTAGCTTTTTTTTTAAAGCACACTCATAAAATTGGTCAATAAATTTTCATTGTAAAATGTTCCCGTAATTGTGCACGCAGTTTTTCTTGTTTATTTATATTATGCATACATATATAATTATTTATATAGTATATATATATGAAGCATAAATATTACAGCTAGGTATAGGTAAAATGTATGTATGTATGGAATATAAAATGAATGTCCCAGCGTTGTTCCAGTCCGGCCCAGAGCTCCACAGCGCACAATTGCAGTCATTTGATGAATTACTATGTAAATGTACCTTAATTAATTATAATTTATACATTGTTAATGCACACAAACACACACACATATAAAAGCATAGTACATTTATTTACATATATATATATAAGATGTATATGTATATTTTCATATCGCATTACCGGTACGCGCGCATTACAGCATAAAACGCCAGAGCGAAAAAAACAACTTGCCTGCGCTAACCGACGAAAATTGATTTAACCTAAATATATATAAGTAGAAATGTAAATAACTTTAGCTAAGAAACTATACCTTATAATGTATTCTTATTTTCTTTTTGCTATGTTTCAGGCGCTGAACGGGTTCCTTATGATCCTGACGTGCGAGGGAGAGGTGTTCTTTGCGACGCACAGCATAGAAAGCTATCTCGGATTTCATCAGGTAAATGTGAATGCGTATAAAATGGCCGGATTGTAAACAAATCAAAATAAACTAGAAAGAAATGGGGTAGCGACTTAACCGGATTCACCGAATACCCACGAGTTCTATTGATTAAGGCGATCTATTTTCCAGATCCTTTTTGAATTTTTCTGTCTTTCGATTTGATAATTTCATTTTACATATCCTCCCCAAAAAAAACATTTTTTGGAGGTGATCTTTTTGATGAAACCCTTATTTTGGCAAATGGAAGTATATTTTGTTAAAGACAAACGTGGTTCAATTCTTAAAATTCCAAATTTAAAAACCACAACTCTGAATACCCATAATTCCCAAAACTTACGACTCTGAATGTTCATAACTCTTAAATACACAAAACTACTAATAACTAATTATTTTTGTAATAATTATTATTTCAAATACTTTTTATATATATTATATTATATTTATTTTGTATTCTAACTGTTTTTAGTCTTGAAGTCTTTCGTCTTTGTATGACGATAGGAAGGAATGAATATTTGCCTGGATGCTCTAAAACAATTGGAAGCATTTTAAAGACCAGCAATATTATTGGAATCCATATCTTTTGTTAAAATATTTATTTAAAAAAATAAAACAACTAACTAAAAATACCTTTTTTAAACAATTTTTATTTAGGAAAATTAAAAAATATTTAAAAAACTCAATCCAAAGTTTTTTTTAAGAATATACCAATTAAAAATTAATGAAGTTAATAGCGAAAGACTAATTTTCTCATACAAATTCTGAGTAAATATGTTTGTAATAATTATTTAAATAAATATGTTTTAGTGATACTAATTAATTATTTATAATAATTTAATAATTATTTCGTATTTCCTTGTATGAGCATTCAATATCTTTCATATAATGTTCTTTTTTGAGTTCTTGACCAAATTTTCAGATCCAAAAACGATTTGGACTAATTTCTCGAATCATTAAAAAAAATTAATAATAATACAAATTTAATACCATTTTTTACCAAAAATATTATTATTATTCTTGCATTAAAAATAATTAAGTATCAAAAATTTCAATCAAAATATTTTTATTTTTTTGTCCACGCTCTTAAATTAAAATACTTTATAAAAATAAAAAAGGCCAAATAGCAATTAACTTAAAAACCAAAAAGTATATATAACGTAGCAGTCTAGGGTGGTAGGCTGATTATTATTTTTATACGTATAAAATCAAAAGTATTTTTTTTTTCAATTGTTTTATACATTTCATTAATTTTCTATTTATTTTTAAATACACGATTTTTGAATTAACCTAATTTTTCGACATTTTTGGATGACATTTTTTCATAAGGGGGTCTACAATATTGTTACGAGGGAAAGATGGGAGTTTAAAATCATTTTCTAGCGTTACGTATTATATCGACGGTCTCTAACTGAATATTCATTACTCCTAAAAAAATCCTAAAACTTACAACTCTTCTTTATCTTAACTCCGGAAACTAAAGTTTTTAAAAATATTTTAGGATTACAGGCTTATTTTTACATTTTACACAATAAATTTCTACTAATTTGTAGATATAACAATTTTAAATTTTGACGTTTAAGAGAAATGAGCTTTCAGAGCTATGATTAACTAAAATTAAAATTATAATTTAGTATTGGTTAAAATAATACCATTTGAGTGGTATATTCGTTTTGTTAGGATTTTCAATATTTTGCACATCCGTTTCATGTTTTAAAATTTTAAAAATAATGCACCTTCAGTGGCGCAGTCAGCTTTAAGAATTGTGGATTTTGAAACATGCAAATTTCGGTGCTGTAAATTTTAAATGTTATGATTTTCAGAGCTATGTGTTGCTCCGGTAGATAAGCAATTGATTCTTACAAATATAGCTTTTTTTGTTTTTTTTTTCATTAACATTAAAAAGTTTTATGAAAACTTAAAATGTAGCGAAGAATTTAAAAAAAAAACATAACAGTTTTGTTAAAAATGCGTTTATGTGAAAGTGATAATTCTACATTTCTTGTAGCGGCAAAACTTATCAATTTTTAATAGGAAGGTAGTAAAGATAGTGGAACAAAATCATGATAGCAACAAATTGTTTTTTTTTTTTAAACAAATATCTTTTTGAAACAGTTTAAGCTACAAACAATTCTTAGATAATAAAGCCACAAAGTGTTTACCATTAATTACAGACCCTTATAATAAGTTTATCTATCTCCAATTGATTATGTAAATAAAGAGGTATTATACAAACTTCAACAAGGAATTTCGGTCTGATCTTTTATCAAAATTTTATTAATTATCCTTCTAAAACTCATTTCGTTCTCCTAAACGTTATTATTGTTTTGAGGTCAGAGGAATCTCCTAAGGGAGGGGTACTCCTAATTACTATTTCCCGAAGTTTAGACTTACGGAAGTATTCTTCACTCGGTTTCAAAACTGGTTTAATTTAGAACCAAGTTAATTGAATATAGAATATTCGATAAACCTGGTTTGAATTAAACCAGATTTGAAACCGGTTGAAGAATATGGCCGTAAGGCTTTGATTCCTTCTGTCTCCCTATGCATAAGTGGACAATTTACCAGAACTGAAATTATTCTTCTTGGAGTAGATTCTTATCCTTTGTTAAAACTTTGAGAAAGCGTAAAGAAAAATTAAAAGACTACCATTAAAATTATTTTTAAAATATAAATAGAAAAATATTTTCTAGGGCAGTATTGGTAACATCTGCCCTTGGAGAAGATGAAAATCGCTATAGAATACATCAGATAGAACCATTATAGAAAATCAATCGGTTATACCATAATAACTAAGTGAACCATAAACAGGAAAGTTCAAACACCTAATAAAGCAAATTCCGCTTAAAAGCACTAAACCAATGTACCACAAGGGAAACTTTCAACTTTCAACCAAAAAAAAAAAAACCTCCAACAAGATAGGGACAGCAACCCGAAAGACCATAATTCGGTTTTTAAAATATATTCGCACGTTTATTGTAGATTGATTTATATCTAAAAATCATTAAAACTTTATTTGAATAAACCATCAATCTTACCAAAAAGAGACTATGGAAGGGCCAACAATTGCCCGTATAGCTATTTATTATGGTCCAGTGTCCACAGATAATGTTGTTTGTCTTAAATAAAATAATAAATGATCTTTACATTTCAATCTTCCAACTGTTGCTGATGGAGATGGTGATGGTTTCAATACCTGGTTTTATCGTAATACCGGTAGACTTTCTCTCTGCGTCCGGTACAAAAATATACGGAATTACACAGCGTCTGAACCGTTCCAGAAATGTCACTCTACACTAGGTAGATAATCAATCGGATAGACAATAGACCAGTAGGACCCTCAACTCGATGGACCATGAATCACTGAACAGACCATCAGCATAAAGCTGATTGACCAAAAAGAACCCTTAAACAGAGGATGAATAAAAAACTGCTATCGGATATACATATAAATCACCGATAGGCCTAATTTATGGCCATAGACCATCATAAACTGTGTATTGTCCAAAAACTGTATAGAATAGACCATAATTTGTAATAAACCATAAACTGATAAACTATTAGTTTTATACATTATGAAAATTGTATACCATTAACTGAAACGACTGAATGCATTGTCAACCAATTGTATAAACTAAAAAATCTGTATCGAACATAACAAACGTTTAAGTAGACCATAAGCTGTATAAGCCATAAACTGTGTAGACCATAAATTGTTTAGACCATAAACTATATAAAAACGAAGGTCTGAATAAAAGTGTATTACGGTGATCTGCAAACAATATCCATCGAAGAGTAGAGTTTTTCACCCAACTGTGATATACATTAGGATTTCTGGAAAATCCCCCAGTCTAGGTTACGATGGATTTAATTATATCAGTCAATTCAGTTAAGGGTGAATGAAGATGAAATAAGAGGAGATTACAACGAAACATATTTTTTGTATTTCGTATTTGTATTTTTTGTAAATCGGTAATTTATAACTCAATCGACCAATCAATCGACCGAAACTTTTTCTTAAAGCCCTCGTCTAGATAACTTTAGACTACAATTGCAGGAGTTGTTGATTGTTTCAGAAAGATAAACCAAACCCCATATCAGCCTTAACCCATGTGAGAACCGAGATATAAAAGTCAGCTCAAAGCGTTTTCTTTGGCCTACTAATGTTCGTCATGTGTCCAGTTGCTTCCTCTTGCGAAAAACGATGGAGCATCTTTTCCCAGTAACAAACAAATCTACACTCCACAGTCATTAATCATGATTTACACGTGTATTTATACTCGAACCTACGATCCTGTCACGGCCACGGCCGTTCTCACACACACACTCACTCCTCCCGCACAAAACGAACCCTGCCAATTCGCCATTTCACTCGACATCTTCATCGAGCATCTTAATTGAAACATTGCTGTAAACTCGCGTACACACACACACACACACTCACACACAGACAAGACATATAATAAACGGAATAATAACAATAATAATGATATCGTTTGCCGGCCGGGCTGTTTCTCTTTTTGCCCGTTAAACACGAGTTTAATAACACAAACGCTTTTTCGCATCGCTTAATTTGTATATAAACCATGATATGGATATAAACATACATGTATACATAAAACATAAACAAGCATATAAAACATAAATCATAACCAGATCGAAGATTTATGCTGTGTTTGCTTTGCCCACAAAACGAGCAAAAGAGTGCATAAGCAAGCGCGCGTGCGTTCGTTCTTGTGGCCGGCCAGCCGGGGCACTCTGCGCGGATGGATTCAATCGCGCTCGCGCGCGCGCTTTGAGCCGACCGGCGCGCTCGGGCGCGCTTAAATGTAAATTGGCTTGTGCGCGCTACAGCGCGGCGCATTTGCGACCTAATCGAGATCTCAGCTGAATAAAATATTTATATTGACTTGGATGTGGATTTATTGCAAGGAGCAGCGGACGCGCCGAGTTTAGTACCTTAGATTGGATGTGAATTACGTTGGGATTAACGAACCTTTTCACTCATCAGTATAAAAACATTCATCGTTTTCTTATTGTTTGATTTATATGCGAAATATTTTTAATTAAAAAATCTTAAATCAATAGGAATTTGTAAAATAAACTGTAGTTCTATTTCGAAAAAAGTCACTCGATTTTCTATAGAAAAAATCACTCTATTTTCTATAAAATAAGTCACTCGATTTTCCAAAGAAAAAGTCACTCGATTTTCTATAGAAAAAAGTCACTCGATTATTAATAGAAAAAATTCACTCGATTTTCTATAATAAAAAAATCACTCAATTTTCTATAGAAAAAAGTCAAACAAAAAACTATATATTCTCGCTACCAACAGGATAAAGTTACACCAAAAATAGCTCTTGCCCTTCTATCTCCTAAACTCATGTTTGTTTATTTTTTTTAATAGTAAGCAGCTCTAAAGCTTAACCTTTCCCAATAACTAAGATTTTGACCCTATTTATTGATCCTTAATTTTTCATCAATCTGACATTACACCTTATTTTTCATTTACCCTCCGCCATTGCTCACCAAAGCAAAACTCACCCTAAACAATTATCAAAATTCTCAAACATTATCTCTTTTACAGTCCGACATCGTGCACCAGTCCGTCTACGAGCTCGTGCACTCCGAAGACCGTGAGGAACTACAGCGTCAGCTGCTCTGGAACTCTTTCCTACCCTCGGACCACGCAGCGATGCCACTAACCGAAGCACTGGCACCGGATCGCACAGCTTGCCTGGAGCGCAGTTTCACCGTGCGCTTTCGGTGCCTGCTCGACAACACCTCGGGGTTTCTGCGCCTCGACATCCGGGGACGAGTGAAAATTCTGCACGGTCAGAATCGCAAGACCGAGGATCCGCCGCTGGGTCTATTCGCGTACTGCACCCCGTTCGGGCCGCCAAGTCTGCTGGAGATTCCGCAAAAAGAGAACATGTTCAAGTCAAAGCACAAACTGGACTTTGCTCTGGTGTCGATGGATCAGCGCGGCAAATCTGTGCTCGGATACTCGGATGCTGAGCTGGCGAACATGGGCGGATACGATCTGGTGCACTACGACGATCTGGCGTACGTAGCCAGTGCTCATCAAGAGCGTAAGTTACAGACAATTCTGTGTTTTAATTGTTTTTAAAAAAATACCCTCTTTCGATTGTTTAGTTCTTAAAACCGGAGCCTCCGGCATGATAGCGTATCGATACCAGAAGAAGGACACCGAGTGGCAGTGGCTGCAGACCAGCTCGCGGCTGGTCTACAAGAACTCAAAGCCCGACTTTGTAATATGCACACATCGACAGCTCATGGACGAGGAGGGCCGCGATCTGCTGGGCAAGCGTACCATGGACTTCAAGGTAGAATCATAACCATTTTTTTACAATAACGATGCCTATTCAATGTTTGAAAATTTTAGGTTAGCTACCTGGACACCGGCCTAGCGTCGACGTACTTCTCTGAAGCCGATCAGCTAGTGATTCCGCCGAGTACTTCGCCAAGTTCGCTTCCGCCACCCGTGACCCCGCAGCGCACGACCAGACGCTACAAGACCCAACTAAGAGACTTCCTGTCCACATGTCGCTCGAAACGCAAACTGCAGCAACAGCAATCCGTACGTCCGAAAACACCTAGTTTAAAATCAGCTTTAATAAAATGATCTTTGGATTTTCTTTACAGGTGACACCACCTGCTCCTGTGGTCGACTACATTCCGGATCCGGCAGCTGCGGTGGCTGCCGCCTACTCCAACCTGAACCCTATGTACTCTGCCTCGCCGTACGCGTCTTCCGCCGATAACATCTACATGACACCGACGGTGCACTCGTCCAACTTTTATCCGGTCTCCGATAATCTGTTCCACCAGTACCGATTGCAAGGTGTCGGCGGATACTATCCAGAGTACCATCACTCACCGGCCACGGCTGCCTCGTACGTTACCAATGGATTTCTATCGTCGTACGACAGCTACGGCATACCAACCAAAGATGAAAAATGGCAGGACACCGGCAAGTACTATACGTCCGCTGGACATGATGTAACCGGTCGCAGTGTGTACGCTGGCTACGGTAGTCCCACCGGTCCCTCGCAGGTACTGTTCACACCCACTTCTATCCACTTATATATCTATACTCTGTGCACGCCTAGAGCTAAGTGTTAATATCAATAGATTTTTCCAGATCATTCAGCCTACTTTAAAAGCGCCTAAGGCGTCACCACCCGCACCACAACCACCGCCACCATCATCACAACCGCCGCCTGGTATGGATGTGGTGTCTTGCTCCTCCGGCGGCCCATCACCGGTGCACACTACCAGCGGATCGGTTCCACTGTCTACAAGCAATAATAATAACAACAACAACAACAACAACGGTTCGGTTCCTAACTCAAACACAAATGGCAATCGTGGATCTCGAATCGGTAACGGTTTGACCGTAACGCCAAAGATTGAGCACTCACCACCCGAACACTATGAACGGCAAACGGTTCTGATGTGGGGTGCTACCACATCGAACAATAACAGTAATGCCTCCTCGTCGAATCGATCGCCGAATACGACGCCCACCTCAAATAGTATGTATTCCGTTAGCGGTGACACCCAGCAGCAGCAGCTCAAGCTTACCGCCCAAATGTCAATGTCTCCCGGTGGTGCCGCTAGTCAAGACGATCACCATCATCAACAGCTCCATCATCACCATCACCACCACAACCATCATCAACAGCAGCAGCAGCAGCAACAACTACAGCAGTCTCATCTCAAGTGGAACGGAAACAATAGCAAAGAGGTGTCCACTACCGAGCTCTACCAAATCAATCCACATCATCAGGACGTGGTGGACGCCGCTTCCATGTACGCTGTCAGTGGTCAGTCGTCCGTGTCGTCCGGTGATCATCATTCGCCAATCTCGCACAATCATTCTGGTCATCAACAACAGGTGGCAGCAGCAGCAGCGGCTGCAGCAGCAGCGGCGGCGGTCGGCAGTAGCTGCGAGGTATGGAGTCCTGCATACTCGCAATACCAGTATTTCACTTATCACCATGCTCCTCCACCACAGCACGCAAGCACTCAGTGAGTGTCTATTTTTATTTTCTCTGTATAGTTTTTAAAGTGTTTTTTCCATTTAGAATTTAAGAAGTTTTTTTTAACAAATTAGCACTTTTTTCTTTCAATCACATAAATCTTTTCTCACTTTGAGATTGGAGAGAAGCAGCAGCAGCAGACCAGCACTAAATTACTCTCAGAATATGTATCTGAAAAAAATACTAAACTCTCGAAATCTCCTTCCAGGTCATTGTTGAGCGGCGACACGACCATCAACAGCATTCATCCGCGCAGCAGCAGCAGCAACGGCTACATGGAGCATGCGCATCTCCATCACGGCAGCGGCACCACCTCGCCAATGTCACCGCTTTCCCATCCGCAGCATCATCATCATCATCATCATCACTCGCGTACGCCAATCACCCGGACGGGAGTCCTTTGTTGTCCTTCTCTGAGGTGACCAACACACTGCTGAATCAGTAATCCAAAAAAATGGAGGAAGGAGAGTTCTACGGATATTACAGATCGATACTTGTGGTTGACCCTGTATGAATTTGCTGTTGAGCTTAATCCAAAATAGCGGCAATAATAAGTCATATTTTGGCGGGAAACGCTTCTGATCGCAGCACAACTTCCACGAGTGTCACGTGGGACATACAAAATTACTGTAAATCTATAGAATCGATTGATCATTTTTGGCGGGAAAATGAAAGTAACCGCTACAGAGCGCTTGCAGCGTATGAAATTTTATTTTATTTAACAAAATGGCAGCAGCAATCCGGAGGAGGCAATCAATTCAAGTTAATCAAACTATTTTGGCGGGAAAACGGTTGGAAAAGTACAACAAAACATCTAATGTATTGGCATCGTCCGAATTTCTTACTGTATTTAAACCAAAATTGCAGCGGAAATAATACAAACATATTTTAGCGGGAATATGGGAATAAATCACCGCCCGCCAATGCGCTCGTCCTCCCTGAGCATTTTATTCGTTGTGTTCTCTGTGATAGCACCTCTCGATGCGTGAAATGCAATCAAAATGCCGGCACACTTTTTCCAAAATGTAAAGTCTCCAACTTTTTTTGAACTATATACCGTACTATAAATGTTATTTACAAATAATATTAAAAACAACAACAAAAACATCGCACTCACACAGACGCGCACGAGAGCGCTCTTGTATCAAGCAATATAATAAAAATATACACTAAAAAATTACTGTATATCAAATTCTATGTGTAATTCGTAAATCGTTTGTCCTTGAATATTTTCTAGTCCTTTTGAACGTAATTTAATTATTTTAATTAATATCTAAATATCAATAAAATACGTAAGAAAATGTGTACATAAATATATATATAAAATTTACAAATATATTATAAATACAAAATATAAATGAATTTAATCAAATAATTTAAGAAAATGTGTACATTCTCAAGAAATTTGGCACGATCTACCATATTTACATAAAATACACGAAAGGGTGGGATTTTAATTCAAATCCATCAGTGACACAGGCAGACAGACAGACAGACATACACACATACATATTTACCACACACACACACACTCACACACACACACGCACGCACGCGTCACCTGTATAAACAAATCTTTATATAAAACCACGCACACATCATTATATAATTCTGGAATATAGCTCATAAGTTATTATTGTACAATTATTATTAAATTATTTATACAAGATGAAGAAAACGACGATGACGAAAAAGAAGACGACGAAAAACAATCTGTCATAAATGATGGGATCAGATAAATTGTGTCTATTCGAATAAAGTATATTACATCCATAACGCGAGGTTTCTATTGGTAGTTAATGTAAAGCGGTGTGTCTCAGAGAGACAGGTCCAGTACGTAGGAGATTTTAAGGGTGAATATCTCCAACGATTCTTTATCCAATAGCAGGATAGATAATATTTGGGATTAGGGAATACGGTCAGTATAATTAAATAACAGAGATGGATCAAACACGTCCAAGTACAAAAAGCAAATGGGAGATGGCAAATATCTTCCGTCGGGGACATAATAATCGGAAGATTTAGCTGCAATATTATTGCTCGTTTTAAAAACAACAAGTTTTGACAACAAATTAAAAGATCTGAATATTGCTTACAATCTTTTTATCGAGATAAATACAAAATTATGATTTCATTCTTTTTTATAATTTAAATTAACATTTTGTGATACTATGACTATATAAGCAACTCTCAAAAATGTTATATGATTTTAGAAATTAAGGATTCAATAAATTCCTAGAAAAAACAAATGGTAGATAGCAAATATCTCCGGTCAGCAACATAATAAACTGAAAATTTGGCTACGATAATATCGAAGTGATTACAAAAAACAAGTTTTGCCTTCAAACCTTAGATTTTGAGCTATCCTTTTTCCTTATTGTAATTTTAATTTATTTTCTAAATCTTTCAAACGCTAAAGTATATAGTTTAAGAATCTTTTAATCAAAACAAATATCATTGAAATACAGGATTTAAACTAAAGTAGCTAATGGGAGATGGCAAATATCTCCCATCGGCGACATATTTACATACCACAGCTTTGACAACAAATAATATTATTTAAATGGTGCTTATAATTATTTTAAATGAAATAAAGGATTGAATTGCTTTTTAAACCAAATGAAAGATGAAAAATATTGTCCATCAGCGACATATTAGGCTGGAGAATACGAACAACATTCATTGACTACAATTCGAAGAAAATAATCGGTGATACAAAGGGTTGAAAGTAGAAACAAAAAATGCTAGCAACACTTAATTTAATTTACCAACTCAAGTGTATTTTTGTTACATCTTTTTATATTCACAATCCAATTAAACTATATAGATTTTATGCCCTATTATTAGTTTTAATTATGGTTCAAAACCAATTTTTAAACATGTACAATTCTGAACCAAGTCCATTTTCCTTATCAAAAGCTAGTTTTGAAGAAAATTTCACTTATTAATTAATTAACGAATGAGATGATATCCTGAAATGTCTAATAGACATTTTATATTATATTATGGATTTTTAAAAAGTAATTGAGGGGATGTCATTAACCATCAAGTTTAAATATACTAGAGAAGCGTCGTTCAAGAATCTCTATTTTTAAATGCCTCTTATATTTTGTAACCACACTCACAAAAGGTGGTTTCTTTTATAGTCAGTATAAATTATTCTTGCAATTCTATTAAAAAGATCTGCATTTCATTTTTTTCTTTCCATCAAAAAAAGTTGGGAATCCAAAATTCATTTAATCCATAGGACTTCGTTTCTTAATTTCTTTAATTTAGAATTTATTAATAATTTGTTTAATAACAATTTATTAATAATATTTCACTTGAAAGAATCAAAAAAAGCTCGACCCGAACCGACAATGGAACTCCAAAAAAGATGGTGTCGTTAGTACTCGTGGCATTTTTCATCACTTCGGCGAAAACTTCGGGCGACAGATTCTCGCACTCGTGTCGAATGTTGTTCTTGGTGGCTTCCAGGGTATCGGGCTTGTTAATGTAAACACGGGACTTCAAAAAACCCCACAAAAAAGTCTGGAACGGTTAAATCGAACGATCTTGCGGGCCAGTGAAAATCGCCAAAACGAGAGATGAGGCGACCCGGGAACGCCGTCTTCAAAATATCGATTGTGACTCGCGCAGTGTGTTCCGTTGCTCCGTCCTGTTGGAACCACATGTCCTCCAGTCCTAATTCGTCCAATTGCGGCAAAAAAAAAACGGTTTACATGGCCCATCGATAACAATCAAATTCCTCATCAATATCCTCATCCGGTGATACCACAATCGTTTGGTCTTAAGACAATGTAATTTGAAAAAATGTAAATCTAGTGAGTATTACCAAAAACTTCGAAATTGAATGACCCGCAAATAACTGGGGATCATTTGATGGTTTTACCAACGCATAAGACAAATGCAAGGCCAAATCTCTCTCTCTTCGGATTACTATGGACAACGAGAATGCCATTTGGATAGTACCTGACCTAAAATCTACTCGTAAATAAACCCAGAAACCAATCTTCTGGCCAGTTATCAAAATAATTGATTTGGTAGAACCGGACAAAACATTTTTAAGAATCAGTATGAGCGAAGCTTTTTATGTCCATTTGTCCCAATAATCTTTTATTGTTTTTTATGTACTAAATCAAGTTTAGCAGTGTATTTGGTACCAGGACCAGATTAATTATTGTTTGCACAAAAGAGACTACTAAGGCAGATACATATCTTGAATAGCAATTAGATATATTCCAACTTTATGTGTTGAACCAATGGTGGTGACTAACTTTTTTATAAAAAAAAATAAAAAAATGTCTATAACAAAAAATGACCCGATTTGTTTATAAAAAAGATAAAAGATTTATTTCACTTCCACTTATAATTTAAGTTATATCATTTAAATGGAAATATTAACCAAAAAGAACATTTTTTAAACTTAAAAAAAAAACAATTACTATAATTTCTTTATATTTTGACGTTTTATATTGATATCAAGGAAATAAACAAGAGGATAAGAAAAATACAATTCACTTCGAAATGGGAGTAAGGCAGTTTTCATTCATTGGTACCATGAACAGCTAACCAAAAAAAAATCACTTCTTTGTGTTCGCGCAGGGTTCACAGTTACCTTCAGACTGCCGGAACGCTTCCAAAAATCTTCTCAAATCAATCTCGCGCAGCCACTCCACAATCAGACGACCATCAAATCCAGCACTCGGTCCCAATGCCAACTGAACAATATCCCCAAATCGATTGGCCGCCTCATCTTGAATATCTATCAGCCGCATAGCCTTCTCATAAACACTCATAATCTTGTCCATGTACTCCGTAATGGAGACATCACTACAAAACTGTCGTTTCAGATTAATCCGAATGTTTTCGTTCCGTAAATACTTGGCCATTCTACGTACATTGGCTCTATAGATATCGTACATTGAAACAGTGCTGTTGCCTAACGTCTCTTGAGCCATAGCCGTCAGTTGACGCCAACAATTCACATAGTATTCCGCCTGCTCTGACTTCTCGCTGATCTCCTTCGAAACGGACGTCGAATACATATCTCCTTTGGCCTGCATCTCATGCAGTACAATGTGACGAATGATGAGCTCATCAAAGTAACCGTCCACATTCTCTGCGTTACGATTCCATTTTTTTCGGGCATAGTACAGCACCGAGTGACCGTCTGCATCCCGAAGCGTTACATCAGCTCCGCGCTCTAGAAGCATCACTGCCATATCAATGCGATCCAGGTGTGAACTCAGGTGTAGAGCCGTCTGTCCTATATCGTTTTTAACGTTTATATCGATTCCATACATGTCAAGCATTTGCTCAGCCATCGCCGTTTGGCCGTTCATGACGGTAATAAGGAACGCCTTTGGGCCATACACCCCAAGCGTTGTGATATCGACACCGGGAACGGTTAACAGATACTTGGCCACAGTTTCACCAGTGTTATTTCGCGCCTGTAGGGCATGTGTCAACGCCGTGTTACCACATTTAGACGGTGCGTTAATATCCATTCCATTCTCCAAGAGTATTTTCACAACATTGGCATGTCCTTGCCTGGCGGCCAGATGTAATGCAGACATTTCAGTAGAACCCACAGTAGCATTTGTGTTTATCTTAATATGCCTGTAATTAAACAGTAGCGCAACGATGTCATCGTAACCATGCATAGCGGCCAAGTGCAGCGAGTTGCAGCCTTTCCTGTCAAAAGAATTTATGTTCGCTTTGTGACTGACGAGTAGTATAACAATGTCTTTGAAGCCATTTTCACAGGCCAAGTGGAGGGGAGTGCTAAAATTTTCATTGTGTGTCTCGACATTGATGACGCCATCCTTAAGGAGTTTGTGCACAAAACGAAAATCATTGTCGGTGACAGCCGCGTGAAGTGGGTAGAGCGTGTGCCTGCAAAAAAATAGTGGTTGATTATATAATTTATATTTTGTTGTATTCTTAGCGTTATTAAATGCATTTTGGTAAGATGGCCTTGTCTTCCAAACTAACTCTTTATCTTTTTTATAGATTCTGATTCGGTTTCTAGTTCAATGAATTCTATTCTACCAAAAGCTTAAAACGCGTGCCTATTTATGGCAATATTGTGCTCAAGTAAAAGGAATTCACTTGAACCGCCACACTTGAAAGGTCTGAATAATACGTTTGTGGTTGTAACTTTTTTGACATTTTAATCATAAACCTCAAATGCCATGTACATATAGTTAAGTTAAATTGTTGAACAGATCAAAGATATTAAACAAACTTACACTCTTTTAATGGTTTCAATATAGTCCGAATACCCCAGTCTTTTTGACGGGTTCATAGTTTCGTGTTATTGAATTATAAAAAATTGAAAAAAATATCGATCGTGCTCGATTGATTCACTGAATTATGAAACAAATATTTTTTAAATATTTTACCAAGTCCACTTTGATGAAAATCTAAAAACTGACTAATTTCATTAGTGGCCATAAATTTCGTGTGCGAGGTGTAATTATTAATTTCAGGTTTTATGACTCACCAAAAATATAAGTGTGTATTTAACTTTGATTTAGGGATCGGCATTTTATTATATCTGTTAATATAGCAACGTGCAAACGAGTTGAACGAGGTGTTTATACAGATGAAAAACGTACCTGAGATTCGTGATTTCTGCCATTTTTTGGCGGACCTGCGTTAATCCTTAACAATAATTACTATTAGGCGCTCTCGAATTCTTTTTGTCTGTATGGAAAACGATGCTCAATCTAAAAATATGGTGAAGCAAAAAATCTAGACTTGAACGCCCCAGTCATACCAATCTCGAATCTCTTTAAATTGAATTGTACAATTTTCTGACTGTTTTTAAATAATAATAGACAAAATATAGTTATATTTATTGGGCGACGCTCAAACATGCACAAACATAAAAATCGTTCAGCAGTCTTCCAAAATTGAATTTTGAGTTTTTATTAATCCGATCAATCTCAGAGAAATAGTGATGTATCTATCTGCTCAAGTCTCAGAATATTTTTCAAATTATTCGCAAAAGAATTACAAAAAAGTATAAAATTCGAGCTATATTCAATTAATTCCTATCAACACAATTGAATTACAAAAAAATCGGGTTAATTTCGAATTATTTTCGAGTATTGCTAAAATTTCAAATGTTTGAGTTGTCAAAATAAAATAGTTTTTTGTTTTAACTATATAATAAATATTTTCGAGCTGTATTCTTAATATTGATTTCTTTGATCTGTCTCTATAATTTCTCGAATATAGATCATGTTCTACACGCTAAAAAAAATATTTTATAAAAAACAAGTGTAGTAAGTATATTATAGGGATATTTTTTAATCGCTAAATAAATACGCGATACCTAAAGAATCGCTTACAAACTGACAATATCATCAAGATCCAAGCTTGCGCCATTGAAGACGCAAATGGTGCCTCATCTAGATCTTTTTGGTGCTCAGATGAGTGCCAAATTGTAGAAATACGTCCAGGCAACTCTAGATGAGCGATCAATCACCTATACGCTCTGGTGCGACACAAACATAGTACTGTATTTGTTTAGAAAGGACGTTGCGAGGTTCTAGCCATTCATGTTGACATGCGGATATCTTTGGCGCTATGTTAAAAAAACAACCAATTTAAGATCCATTACGACAAAGGAATCGGGAAAAAATGCGCCATGATAGAAAGGCCAACCATGGCTTTCAAAACTCGGAATAATGTGGTCAAAACAGGAAATTGAGTCATTGACGCCACAAAAAAAGGAGCACGCTATAAAGGAAAAAAGAAAACACAAATTACAGCCCTAGTAGCTACTCCAGCGGTTGTCAGACAGTTCAATTATAGGTCGCTGGCTGTAATGTTTTTTTGTTTCATCATTCAATCGACGAGACATGTTTAGTGGGTTGCGTTATGTGACTAAGTTAAAGTTGGCCAGAAGCAGCAACACGGCATGCCCAACTGTGTTTAGGAATCCTTTTCCAACGACAGTTCATATTACAACAGAAGAACGGGAACAAGCTCTGTTGTTGCCATGTTGTTGGCAAGGATAAAAAGCCCTAAAAAAGACGAGTTCCTGCCACAAGTATCTAAAACGTTGAATTTCCAGGCCCATTTGCAATGTGCAAACTGCCAACTACACAAGCTGCATTGCCGAAAGCAATCAATTATAAACAGCTGATGGACAAATAAAAGGTTGGGTAGTGATTTTTGTCTGTCTGGCCACAAAAGCTGTCCATTAGGATATTTTACGGCGGCTTTCTACATTGCAAAGAATAGTGGTGAAATAATGGTACTACATTCGTACGAGCAGATTCAGACCTGATTCGTAAGTTAACTCTTTGGAAGACATACCATTCGATGTTTTAGCTGAACTAAGAACAAAGTGAACGTTTATTAAGGGTTGCATTTGGGAGGCAGCATTCAAATCATTCAAACATCATTACCGCCGCGCGATTTGAAAACTGATTCTGACAGTGTTTCGGTTTTTTAGAAGGAGCGGCCGTTTTAAATGCCCGACCAATGATTACTGCCAGCGATGACCATACGGACTGGAATCTGATTTGGGTGATTCTACGCGGCACATTTGTGCAGGACATCCATGTCACTGAAAACAACCGACTCTGAGTATGTGGTATCCAGCAAAAGCTGCAGCAGTTTTGGAAGTTTTGGAAAACTTTTATTTAACGGGATTACAGATCAGAAACAAATGATTCAAAATACATCGAAACCTCAAGGGACATAACATGGTTCTCGTGCAGAGTGACAACCCGCTGCCCGCAGGATGGCCTTTTGGAAGAATTATAGAAGAATATGGATTAAATGTTAACTTTTTGATGGACATTATGTCTGCTTCAAACAAGACATTATGTCTGCTTCAAACAAGACATTATGTCTGCTTCCAACAAGACATTATGGCTGCTTCAAACAAGACATTATGTACAATGGACATTAAGTCCATTTAAAAAAACATCATTTCCATTTACTAAAGAAGAGAACGTCCATGGACCTTATAACCTTTTAAAAGCGGACATAAGGTCTATGGACGTTATGCAACCTCACCATTCAAGCACTAAACAAGTAAACGAGACATGGCATATATATCTTGTTTCGGCTCAGTTAGAAGGCAGTGATCTAAATAGGTAGGGAGTTAAAGAAGGTGAAAGACACCCCAAGTTGAAAACAGGCATTAAATTTTTTAATTAACTTTTAGGAGTATCTTTAAGGGTCGGAAATTCCAAATAAGGCAAACTATAGAGAAAATTTTCTTGATCTTTACCATTATTTAGTGATTATTAAGTAATAATTCAAGTTTTGCTAGAATTAACGGAACAATAAATATGCAAAATACACAAAAACTAAAATAATATATGACCATTGAAAGGTAAAGTGTAGATTATCAGGCAATGGATTTAAAAAATAGCGGATTTTCTATTTGGAACTCCCCCTTCCTAAATGAGTCTCCCCAAAAAACATTTTAAAAGTTTTTTTTTTGAATCCCAATCAACGGGCGGATTGGGATTCAAAATAAAAAAGGCACAGACCTTCCACCACACACTCAGATGCTTTGCCTCAGATGCATTGCGTCAGTAAATATGCGCCAGCGACGTCCTGTATATACCACCAAAGTAGCTGAATACAGTCTTTTCTTAATAAAAGCAGTTGTTTCATGTAGTGACCCAAAGAACACTACTCAGCTCGAAAAAAGTTTGGTGTCATCGTAAGAGCTGGGTAAAATTACTAACGAAAATCGAATTTCAAATATTATGAGTAGTGGTTCTCAGGTCACTACCTGAGACAACTGCCTTAAATAAGGAAAGTCTGAATATAGCTTTATATGTTTCAAGAACAGTGATCAGGAAAAATGCATCTGTGTACCTGCTATAAACTTCGATAATCGTGAGTAATTTTACTCAGCCTTTACAATGACATCAAACTTTTCGATCTGAGTAGTGTTCTTCCGGTCACTACCTGAGACCACTGCCTTAATTAGGAAAACACTGAATTCAGCTACTTTGGGGGTATATAAGGAAAGTCAAACAGCAGGAAACGGTGTGGACGTGGCCTTGCGTGAGTATTGATGTTACACAGTTATAATGTACCTAAAATATATAAATGGTACAATTTTAGAGCCGATTAAATTTTTTATTTAGTTGTGACAAGAGACGGACTATAAAAGGTCCGATGTCTAAGGACGCGGGCCTTTACCACCTTTTCGGCAAAGGAAAAAGTTGTGGTTCCTCTTCTGGAAATGCCAATAGAATACAAAATCTGAAAGACAAAAAACCGGACAGGCTTTCCGATGCAG
>JAAAKO020057389.1:0-42776 GCA_010015015.2 Bolitophila cinerea | reverse complement strand
GACGACAGAAATAACATATATATATATATATATATATATAATTCTAGATTATGTGTGCACTAATATACTAAGACTAACTAATGCTATACGGCAATCGAGTCATTCGTAAGTCTATGACTTTAGAGATGTAATCAAGGCGTTTGCGTCGGTCGTCGCATTGCACGTCAGAACAACACATACACCTATATATATATATATCTATATATATTATTTTATTGTGTGCGTGCATTCAGGAATTGGAACACTATTAAATACGGAGGTATAGTAATACATTATTTTTTGATCACACACTCATCAGGGAGATGGCTGCAGGCCAAAGTATATATTTACAGGTGGGAGACGTCCCTGAAATTTAAACTAGGTGATCGCGTCAAAGTTTTATATTAAAATATAGATTTGTTTATTTAAAAAAAAAAAAAAAAAATATGTTCGTAATTTTATTACACGCGTAATAAAATTTAATGATTTTATATTTGCAGTAAATATGTTATGTGTGTCAGAGATATTACTATGTTTTCTTCGAAAATACTTAAATCTACGAAGGATTGTAGGGATTATATATTATATTTACGAAAAACATCATCGAATAGAAAATATCCGTCACAGAAATGTGTTTATTAATATAACAATTTTTTAAAATTTGGTACAGACATAATAATGTCTGTGGCATTTGGTAGATATAATAGAAGCCATCAGTAGGTCTTTTAGCTTGATTGATTGATATAATTTATTATTTAATTGGTATATAATTATATATTCTGTATAGGTAGACCATGGAAGACGCTTCGGAAACTACTAAATATTACATTGGCATCATTTGTAGGTGTAGAGTAGATATCAATAAATAATCTAATAATGCCGACATTAACAAAATAATAAAAAGTGGAACTATTTTAATAACTGTTAGCTGACAGCTACAGCATCTACATAATATAAAAATATATAAATAATAAAAATCAGTTGCAGTTGAAGATTGTCTATCTTTCAAATATCTGCAGCCGTTTTTTAACAAAAACCAGCTGCAAAAATCGTCTCCAAAAAGCTTAACAGTCTTTGTAGTTTTAATAAAACAAATAGGTAAAAAAAATATTTTAAACAAAATCTTCAAAAGTTTTAAATATATATTTTTTTTTGCGCTCCGTTTTTTTAAGTCCCATGCACACGAGTCTATGGTCCATGTTAGAGCGTGATCAGATGAGTTTAAGTTGATTAGAAAGGTGTCGAGGTTATCGACGGTCATAAATACCAAGTTAAGTTAAAATAAAGATTTTGAAGACCAAAAAATGCCTTTTCTTATTTCTCATTTTTATTATTCTTTCTTTGTTCTCTTTTTTAAATATAAAATATTTATTTTAATACAAAGAAATAACACAAAAAATAATCAACTTGGTCGATTTTAAAAATAAATACCATTATGGAAAAAATACTTTCGAATTATAAAAATATTGACACATTTTATTTCTTCTAAAAATAATGTTCAAAACTGTTTTCTCCGTGTGTGCAACACTGTGCGACGGGCGAAATTTCGGTTAGATCTTAAAAAAAACATTCAATTCATAAGCTAAGAGCAATAATAGAAATAATATATAAATAAAGATTCTCTATCACACCACTTCAAACACATTGGGAGACCCCAAACTTTTTTTTATATCGTCACATATGTCCTTACATAATTTTTGTCTCGCGAGGACCTGACCCTAAATATTCAAATTTTATTGAGATTTAAAATTAGGGAGAGGACAGACTCATTTTTTAAAGCCAGTATTTTGGAGCGTTTAGTGATTCAAGGTTATTGTTTTTAGTAATAAATTAAAGGTATTTAAAATATCTATGATTTAAAAAAAATGGGAGGAATCCACTAAAAAAAGATATGATTAAAAAAATATATAAGATTATGGTTATTACCTCTTACCTCTTTGGTAAAAAGAAAAATACATTTTAATAATATTATATTTTGTCGAATGGGTCTATAACAGGCTGAGGATATCAGCTGTCATATTTGCGTAACACACACCGCACACACACATACGACAAAGTTACAGAGTACAACAACAATCTACAATATATACAATCTAAACGTACAACACACAAAAGGAAACATAATAAGTATACGAGCTACGAGGGTACACACTCTGTACAGCACATATACAAATACAACATATATTACACATCATTCAGCAAAACGCGAACTACAAAGAATAATTTGTGCAATCTATTTGACAGCGAAACACGTTTTTAGTCTGTCGCACAACGTTAAGCTATCTTTAACATTGTCCAGGACTCGAAAACATAGGTTTACAAATTAGTAAGTATGTTTCCTAATAATTCCAAAGCACTGATATTTGTAATAAAAAAAACAGGTCACCATTCTCGGAATGACTCACATTTATTCTGTTAAGTTTTTGTAAATGCACTGGATCTGTATATCCAATTGCATTTGCCACTTGTTTTTTCCTCTTTGTACACGCCTGTACATTGTAATATTTGTCAATTGTGCAATTAGACCTTTTCTTAGTAGTGTATGGCACATGTTTTGTATTCTTTAGGTAATATTTATTTATATTAAAAGCCTGTGAAGCCGTATAAAGTATAGTTACATATTTTCTAAAAATTGAATTCATGTTCAAGGTCAACAGAGAAATTGAGTTGTTAAGCATAAAGAAAGGATTATTTTCTACTGTTTACTTATATATATTTATATATATATATATATTTCTATAGTCAAATGTCGCGAGGACTTTCTAATTCGAGTGGCGGTGCTTTTCGGTCAAACTATGGGGCGACAAGCAATACTACCGATGCTGTCCCGGACGTTAACTTTGCAGGATTCAGTCCCACTGAATTTATCTCACTCAGCGAAAACATTGCGCAAAACATCGGCTCGGTAAAGTCTAGCTGGCAGTCATTAGAGAAGGCACACAAAATTATTGGTACATCCAGAGACAGTCCAGCTACGAGAGACAAAGTGTTAGTACTCTAAATTGTTAACTAACATTGTAATACAATTAAGTATACACTTTGATACAGGCACCAAATTCAAACAACAACCAATTTGAAGATTAAATCTACAAGCAAGTATTTGCATCGTTTGACCGTCGTCGTTCGTTGCGGTGACAAACCACAGAAATTACAGGTGGAAAAATTAACATCTGACTTTAAGAATGTATTCGAACGATATTCGGCTAGTCAGCAGGTACATTTTCATACATTTTAATACTGTGACGATATTTAATATTTGACTATTATTTCAAGCAAATTGCTGCCAAGATGAAGGCAATTCTTCTAACAAATGCATCACAGAATGACGACTTGTACGGCGATGCAAATGCAAGTCAAAGTGGTGAAGTAGACACTCAAACACAGCTGCAGCAGCAACGTCAATTGCACCAGAAATCTGAGTTTGAAAAGGGTATGTTGTTAGAGCGCGAACAACGGGTACGTCAAATTGAGGCTGATATATTGGACGTTAACGGCATTATGCGAGACCTGGGATTGCTGATTAACGAACAAGGTCAAAATATCGGTACGTTGCATTTAAATACATAAACATGATTTATTGACTTCATTTTAAAAATATCAAATATGTTAAGATTCCATCGAACAGATCATTACCAATGTGGATGGAAACATAGAGCAAGGTACAGATGAGTTAAAGTCTGCCGCTGCGTCACAATCAAAGTATCGTCGGAAAGTTCTTATTTTATTGGCAATTGCTGTGATAATAGGTTGCATTGTAACCGGAATATTAGTTTCTGAATTTAAGAAATAATCTGTACAAAATACAAACATATATGCTCATATTAAATCAGTATGTGTGTATCATATTTATTTTTATATTAAATTGTATTAATTATCAATGTTTTACATTTCGAGTAAAGAAAATGAAGAAATGAAATATATCAATATTGGTTCCAAATAATAAACAATAACAAAATTTGTTTAACATAAATATATAATGAAAATTTACCAGGCCGGCAATCCAAAACGATGTACTCGTTTTTCCTGCGTGTCCAGCTCCATTTGGATTTTCTTTCGCATATAGAAAATTGGACAGTCTCGACTGGTGCACAGCACTTCTTCATGCAGAGATCCCTGACAGCGTTGACATTCAGTCCATAGACGACAGTATTTATCCTCCATATTCCGTTGTAGTGCTAGTTCTTGTTGATAAAGTGCAGATTCATTGCTTTCACAGTGCACACAGAGGGCCTGGGTTTCGCGGTCCTTTGACAATAACGCTTTGCATCCCAGACATGCTTCGCGTTTCTGTGTAAAAGCAGAAAGGGCACCAACCTTCGAGGTGACCACTGATCGTGTTCTAGTGTGTTCTCCGCGAAGCAGAATAGATTCGGCCTTATCACCCAAAATGGGTTCAAAGATACGTAAAAGTGGTTTAGCCAATTGATTCTCTAAGTAGTATTTTGAGTCAATCGGAATATTATTTTCTAGTACGTATATCGGGTCTTCGGCTTTTGCATAGGCTGGCGTATTTTTGGCTGCAGCACACAGAACATACGGAACTCGATCTCCAAGCTTTGGGGCAGTGCCTAAATAAAATTTATTTTCTTAAATAACAACTACAATAACAAAATTATTTCAAATTACCAGCATCGCGTTTTCGCATCTTATTAGCAAGCTCTACGTGTGCTTGCTTTGCGGAGTACTCGTTTTTGGTAAGTTCCTTAGTAATGACAAGTTGCGAAATGTCGATGCGGTTACACAGAAGTTCCGAAATAACCTGCTTGGCATATTCGACCGCTCCGTCAGGGTTCCGTTCAATTAGTAGCTTTTGCAGGCAATTGTTTATCAGATTGGCCACTAACGGTGAGTTGTCTCGTCGCACTGTTTCTATACCCTTACAGTCCATTTTATCGTATTTATCTGGTCGCGTAAAATACAATCCGGCATAACGTTTTTTGTTGATAAGCAAATAAGGAAAATAAACCTTAAGAAAACATTCAAATATCACATTTATCTTCGTTATCATATAATGCAAAATAAAAAAATACCTTTTCGAATTCCAGTTTTATAGGATTAATAAACTTTGAACTGACAAAGGCTGCCGCTTCTCGGCCAAGGTCCATACTCTTCTCTAAACTCTTTACGCCAAACAGGATCATAATTGAATCCGTATCACCATAAATAACCTTTGCATCGTTCTCGTAACCATTCGAAATAGTGTAATGTGTTTCAACTTCGTGCTTTGCATGTTCTATCATAGTTCGACCGTATGCCGTGACACTTCCAGAAATCTCGAGACACGGAAGCTTACCGACCTGAGCACCCGTGAAACCATACACAGAGTTTGCACTAATTTTCAAGGCTAGCTGACGACCATCCAAAACACTTCTTTTGAATGGATCAGTTTCGACCTTTAGTTCTGCCTTAGCTTTTTTACGTGCTAACAACAGTGCTTCCAAGATTTCGGGTAAGAGTCCTTTACGCACAGATGTCTTGACAAAACAGTTGTTCGTGGGTGTTTTAGTAATCTGGTCGTCGTCGAGTCTAAATAATAAATATGTTTTTAGCAAACGTTTAAATGTTTTATTTAGTTTAGACTTACCCTAGAGCATCTTTCTTTTGCGGTTGTTGTAGCAGTGTCGTGTAACACAGATTATGAGCCATCATAATACTAGGATACAGTGACGCAAAATCCAGTGTGGTAACTGGGTCTGCATAGTATCCACGAATTGGTTCGATAACGGTGGCTCCTTCAAACTGTTCATCAGAAGATTGTCCTGAATGTGAGGGCATCAGATAACCCTTTTCTCGTGCTTTTCTTAGCAGCTGACTGACTACCTTAATTTGTTGGCCGCGCGTAAGCAAACTTGCGAGTGAGACCCCCGTTACTCTGGCCATTTCCATGTAATTAACTATGCACATCAATTTGTTAAGCAGACGCAATGGCAAATATGCATCTTTGATGCAGTACACAGCCAGACGTCGTCTTGTCTGCTCGTTCTCATTTTGTAGATCCGAAATGATACTATGGTGCACGTCTTCTTTTTGCTCTTGCAAAAAATGATAACTCACAGCATTTAGAGTATACGAACGCAACTTGTAATCACGAATTAGAACCAGCAACAGGTCAAACGGAACACGACCTTCAAAATTAACTTCCTTATTTTCACGTCGTCCCATTTGCTTTGATTGTAGTACTGTGTCTTTGATAACAGATCTAAAAAAATGAATTTTAATTTTGTCTTCTATTAAAATAATATTTGTTTTACTTTATGTTTGTGATTCGGCCCAGGTATTCAAAGTTTTTTACTTTCAAGTGAGAAGCTCTATTGAGAAGATAGGGAAAATCAAAGTTATTTATATTGTAGCCAGTGAAAATGTCAGGGTCAACTTCTCGAATGAAATTAGACCATTCTAAAAGCATGTCCTGAAATACACAAAGATATTGAATAAATAATCGATCAATGTATAATTAAAATATAAAGTGTACCGATTCTTTTTCGTGGCTCAGCACTTGCGAGCCTACAATGGGCGCACAAGTATTAAGTGTAAACACATTTCGCAGAAAAGGTTCCGGTTCACCCTGTCGAATAACCATATTTGCTATTTGAATAACTGGGTCGTGATTCGGTTCCGGAAAAATGCCTACAAGAAAAAAATACAATCTGACCAATATACTAATGATATTTTTGGTAGATTACCTTTGCGACCAGCGCATTCAATGTCGAAACTTAGAATACGAAAGGGAGCAACTTTTGCCCATTCTCCTTCTGGTTCATGTGCTATAAATGCATCCCAAGCAACGTCTACTTCAATCTGACAACGAGAGACAGTTGAAAGATGTGAATCTTTAGAACGCATGCGCCACTTGCCGGCAGGTAACTCAATCCAGCTGCATCCCACGACTCCAGTATCGACCATGAACCGTATGTCAAAGTCAATGTTATTCTCATATGCCCGACAGTCTTGAAAGTCAAATGCACTGTAAACGGTTTCCTTTTCTAGAATTCGCTTAACGGCAGCCAATAATCTAGGCAGCGCTAGTGTTATGCGAATAAACGTAAATAATTTGTCTCCTTGGTAGCCCATCAATGACTGTCTTTCTACTAAAGACACCTCTAATACGGCTTCTTGCAGGTTTTGTTTGTTCGATCGTAAATCTGCCAGGACGGACCTGTTAAGAGCCTCTTTGAATGGTTTACAGTGCGTATTATCAAATCCATGCGGAGCACCCATGTACATATACGGCGAAAAGCCATGTACGTGACAACATACCGAATTGCCTTCCATTGTGACTCCGTACATTCGCATAATTGGCACAGGTCCAATTTGAGAACCAGGCATACCGTGTAATGGTGCTCCAATATAGTTTTCAACGTCAATTTGCTGGAATGTTAGTGCATCGGTTGAAGGGTCCATTTTTGGAGGAGTTGGTCGTGCCCACTTGACATGTGTCTGTTGGCTTTCCGGACCTTCGCCTACGAGCACTTCTCGTTCTAACATAGATTCCTCGAGCTCCATGTTTGCCAACTCTGCCTCAAAACCAAACTCCTCTTCATCGTCATCTTGCGGTCTAGAAAATTAAATAATCAATTATGTGTGATCATTTAACTTTACCAGCCATTATTTAAAAACCGACCTATATTTCTTGGCGTATCCTGAGCCTCCAGCGCCGGGTTTTGTAAAGGGTCGCTTTCCAGCAGGAATCATTGTTGAATACTTAAAAAACTGTCTTATACAAACAAACAGTAATACTGTAATAATATAAACAGTATACAAAAGTTTTATCTTTAAACAAATGCGTCAAAGCCTTGACTATTTTTACTGATGACTTTGTTGGTTATGTTTTGGTTTTTAAGCGCAATTTGAAACCAATTTTCTGTTGTCATATATTTTGCATCATAAACCCATTCGACAAAATACAAATAACTACATTTGTTAAATCATTAATAAAATTTATTATTATTATTATTATTATTATTATTATTATTATTCCTTTTTGTTACTAAATTGATAATGCTTGTTTTTTACTATAAACTATCATAACATTCAAATGTTATAATTATAAACATTTCATTTAAATTCTCAGCGCTCAAAAACATCGACAAGAAATTATGGTTGCACATATATGTTGTGATATAATTGACTGGCGTATAAAAACAATTGATTTAATTTATCGGGTCGTCCAACATATCCATTATTGACATTTTGACATGTCAATGTCAATATCATACATAGTTTCATTTCCAATGTTTCAAAAGTTTACAAGCAAAGCATACAGTATTTTTTCTGTTCTCGCGTACCGCGTAGATAGATTTAACATTTTACGATTTTTACATACAGTGACTGTGACAAGAGTGACACTGTTCTGTGCTATAGTAGTGTACTTCTTTTGAAGAACCCGAAAATTTAGCTTGTATCACCATTTGGGCACTCATTCTACAAGAAATTAACAATTAATGGTGTTGTAGTTTAATAACGAAATAACCATGTACCAGAGTGCCTGTAGTGCAGCCACAACGGGCAGTTGTGCGGAGCCAGAACGCGACCGTGATGGTCTTATCTCACAAGAGCCCGCGGTTGCACCCATCGAGCATGACTACAGTGGTTTCGATATAGTGAAGGCCACTCAATACGGGGCCATAGCACGCGTAAAGGAGCTCATCGAAGCAGGCTGGAACGTAAACCAGCCGGACAGTGAAACTGTTACTCTATTACATTGGGCTTCAATAAACAATCGAAAGGACATCATTAAGTATTTCTTAGAGAAGGGTGCCTCAGTGGATGCCATTGGTGGTGAGTTGAATGCGACTCCTTTGCACTGGGCAACACGACAAGGTCATCTCAGTGCAGTTGTATTATTAATGGCATCCGGTGCGGATCCGAGTCTTCGAGATGCTGAGGGTTGTTCGTGCATACATTTGGCTGCACAGTTTGGACACACTGCTCTTGTGGCTTACTTTATTGCACGCGGTGTCAATCCGGATCTGCAGGACAGAGGTGGTATGACAGCATTAATGTGGGCCGCATGGAAGATATCAGCACTTGATCCGGTGCGATTACTACTTACGCTGGGCGCAAATGCAAGCATGGTTGATCATACACATGGTAACACAGCGCTTCACTGGGCTATTTTGGCAAGAAATGCAACGGCTATTAGTTCGTTGATATTGAAGGGAAAAACAAGCTTGGATATCACAAATTTACGCGGTGACACACCTTTGAGTATGCTACAGGTACAAGCAGGCTCTGTTTGGATAGGTCAGAAGGTTGTCGAGAAAGTACGCGAACTTAACCAGGCGTCTCAGCGAAGGAATCTTTTCGTTAGAATATCACTAGACAAAGTACGTAAATATTTATTTTGTAATTTTCTATAATTTAACATTTTTTTGGTTGCAGCGTGTTAGATGGTGGAGCATGGTGGCCACACCGTTTTTAACGTTCTATCTGGCTGGATTGATATTCAGTTCAAGTAATTTATTTATTATTAAAGTTTTTCTAACGACTTGTTTGTATGGTGTAGCACATACAATTGGAAAAACTATGTTTGACGAACACCTTATGTCGCTTTTACCGCTTAGTGTATATATGGCCACAAAGCTGTGGTTCTATGTTACTTGGTTAGTTTATATAGTGGACGCTGTGTCGGCACTGACCACCACAATGTTCCTTGCGTCTAGTGGACTGCTATGGTACAATTTCTTAAAGGCCTGGCGTGGTGACCCTGGTATAATTAAGCCAACACAAGAGCAACGTTTTAGGGTAAGCTTATTAAATTAACATACATGAAATTGAAAATAAGTATAAATCTATATTTAGACTATTGTGGAATTGGCCGAAAGGGGTGGCGCTGGCTTTGAATCTGCCCTATTTTGTTCAGCATGTCTGGTGCGTCGACCAGTACGTTCAAAACATTGTTCGGTGTGTGATCGATGTGTGGCGCGATTTGACCATCATTGTCCCTGGATTGGAAATTGCATAGGTATATTTTGCAGACTTTTTTTTTAAACAAAATTTACATTGTTTTTAATTTAATACTGTGTTTCTTTAGGTACAAATAATCACAAATATTTTATGGGTTTTCTTTGGTCTTTAATGGTTATGTGCGTTTGGATGTTGTACGGTGGCGCCCACTTTTACATGTACACATGTAATATTTCAATGGATAACGGTATGTTATAATAATGCATCTAGTGATTTAAAATAAATTTTAAATTTTAAACACTAAATGTTTAGGTCCTTGGGTATCTTTGGTATCCATTGCTGCGTGTAATCCATGGGTCGGTTGGGTAATGACAAACGCTCTATTGCATTTGTGCTGGGTTGCAGTACTAACATTCTGTCAGACGTATCAGGTCATTTGTTTGGGCATGACCACTAACGAGCGGATGAACCGTGGACGTTATCGTCACTTCCAAGCAAAAGGTGGTAAGAGTCCGTTTTCACGTGGCCCAATAAAGAATACTGCCGATTTCTTTGAGTGTGGCTGCTTTGGACTTGTCAAACCAAGCCAAACCGACTGGATGACCTATTTCGAAATAGAAAAATGCGTCGAATATGAGCCTTTGCTCAGGGCTCCAACCGACAATTATCAATATGTATAAACCGGAAATTGTTTTGAATTTCATTTCCATTTTTTTACACTTGTATACACACGTAGGTTCTTAAACGAAGCGCGCGCACGCTACATAAATAGCTAAGTCGTATTAGTTCCTCACAAACACATACAAACAGACAGATATAAATATATAGCCATTCGTACAAACACGGTTACACATAGAATTGGTCCGATCTCCGAGCGTGAATAAGGTTAGACTTAGAATCGATCAGAGCCGTCCGTATAAAGAACTTTTTCGGAATGTATTTAAATTTGACCGTTAAGTGTGCCTCATATTGTAAATATACATAGTAATAAGAATGATTATTGAGTGTAATATGTATTAACACGTATTTAAAAAGTGCATATTTTTTTGTTTGGAAAATTTGGAGATGCTTTTTTGTCGTTTTTAGTTTTTAAGACGCTTATATACCAAAACAATGAATTCATTGTACTTTTTTCTCATTCAATTTTTTCGAGTACAAAACGGCCAGTGTCTGCATAAGCGTTTTCAAAATATAAATGTTGTATTTAAATTCTGGTCAAATTACCATTATTTTGAAATATTATTGCCATTTTACATAGCGAACAAAGCCATTCGCATCCGTTATTAAAGCTATGTGTTTAAATATAGATTTGCATGTAAAATATATTACACATATTTATGGTATAGTTATTATAATATATACAATCACATTTTCACGTTATAAAATCAATAAATAATTCAAATTATTAAAGAAAACAACGAGCGATATTCTTAAGCGTGTACTTAATTTTGTTAGAATCTGGCATTTCTTTTGAGATTTGGCAATACACTGAAAATAACAATATTACAAAAAATGTATTAACAAAGCAATAAAGACATACTAAGCTCCTGATTATTTTAGCGCATACATTTAAACTAAAAAGCACTTGCGGCAACATTAGCAATAATATTTGTGTAGCTTTAAAGAAATTGTCTATTGTTTTTTAACTGTAATGTTTATTATATAAGTACATTAAAAAAGCTTTACATAGTTTTTAGATGTAACTAGGTTTTAGGAACAAAACTGAACCATTTTACTAATATAAATATGTAGACAATTCAAAACCAATAACTACAATCTAATTATATTTAATAAACGTAAATTAAATACTTAAATTACTTGCATTAATTCAATACGAAATATTCAAAGGGTAGGTTTTTAAAAATAAATACAACCAGATCCCAAAAATATAGAAACATGCATACTCACCCTCTCACAGAAAATTATGCACAAACTAAACCATAAAAAAATAAACATTTTTGTTTAGATAGTGTACAAATGAACGCAATTTTAATACATATCTAGCAAAAATGCTATACAATGTTTCGTTTTATATAATTACAATATTTATGCTTTTATGTTGAAGAAAAGAATAATAATTTAAAAAAGAAACTCCATTAGAGCTATTTGCGGCTCTGCAAGGCATTTGAGAGCCAGTCCATTGCTTGATCCAGACCTTCACCCTTTGTGGCCGACGTTTTAAATATCTACAAGAGAAGCGTATGAAAACAGGGTTTTATATTAAAACATCAATACACGTACTTGGAAAGTTCTCTTTTTCAGAGCCTCTAGACCAAGAGCCTGATGCACTTCGGCTACACTCATACAACCCTCTTGATCCTGCTTGTTGGCCAACACAACTAGAACTGCTTCGGACAGTTCGTCTTCCTAATAAAAAACAACAACATCAAATAAGTTATTTAATTTCGTTATTGCATCTCGTATCATTAATTTATCTTAAAGATATCGAGAAACAACCTTATTGGTGTTATTAAAACAATGCGTGTCATTTGAATTTAGAATGACTCATTTTATGTATTATGAAAAATAGGTGATAACCGCTACACATAAAACTTAGCCACACTAACAAACGAGTGTTTATAAAATATTTAAAATACCAATATCGGTGATTAAATTAAATTCGCACCGATATTGGTTTATGTTGTTTTTACAATAAGCTTCTGAAATGCAAACACTAAATGGATTTAGCTTTAATTAACAAAAAAACTGTAAATTTATCTATGATTTTAACAAAAAAAAACACTTACCCTTAACATAAACAACAGTTCGTCTTTAGATATTCCTATTCGGTCACGATCGACCGAGTCTACCACGTAGATGATTGCGTCCGTATTGCTGTAGTAGCACCTCCAGTATGGGCGGATACTCGTCTGACCGCCAAGATCCCACACCTGGAACTTCAGGTTCTTGTACGTGACCTGCTCCACATTGAAGCCAATGGTCGGAATGGTTGTGACTACTTCACCGACTTGCAATCGGTACAGAATAGTGGTTTTTCCAGCGCCGTCTAGGCCCAAAATTAATATACGCATTTCGCGAGAACCCAACAGGCCTCTAAAATAACTGAACATCCCACCTGAAACGAAAGCAACATTAGTTTTATTGCAAAGCAAACCTCTGGAAAGGAAATTAGGGATTTTGATACTTACCCATCGTATTTTTATTGATTTAATGAAACTAGTGACATGTACGCTATTTGCGGTGGCCTGTAATCTTAAAAATGACATTGACATTTCATTTCAAAACTTTTCGAAATCATTGTTTACCTTTTCGAAACCGTCGTCATTGTGGTATTAGACGCACTATTTATGGGTGCGGTTACATTTTGTATTATAAGTATTAGAGTATCTCAAACGGAATTATTTAAATTTTAAACCTTAGCCTTTTAAAGGGGAATCTGCGAATATCCCAAATTACGGCTTTTGGACGATGAGCTCGCGATCTTCAGATGGATGAGGTTTACAACATCCTCTAGAGGTATGGCCTCTTACCTATAGACCTAAGAATAGCTTCCGTCTCTATAAAGTATGGACAAGTGTCCTGCTCGAAGGACTAAAAAACGTATACATGGGACTCCTCTGGCTCTTATCGCTCTAGAGAAGATATGTCTTGTATCTTATTACATATCTATTTTGCTCTTTGCATAAAAAATTGGCGCATTAATTATATGGTTAAGAAAAGCCAATTAAAAACAAACTATATATAGTGGATTTAGTAAGTTTTTGTAGCCCAACTGTTCACTGCAAAGTTTGAGTTTAAACACGCCGAGATATTTTACTTTAGAAAAATAGAATAAATATATATCCAGTTCAAGACTGGATTTGGTACGAGATTGATGCTGCTGATTCCTCTAATATTTATTTTTCTGGTAACAGAAAGTTTGGTCTATCCGAAATCAACGCTCATAGAATTAGGCATTAGGTCCCCAAATAACTAAACTATCATGGATTCTGTGTGTACTGAACTATCGGCCAACATAAAAAATTAGACAGAGTACATTTTTTATAGGGATGGTTAAAAAAGTAACTAAAAAAATCTAATTTTGTTGTAGTATATGCTCTTCTATCAATCGCATTTATTCAAATCCCAATTACTATACTAATTTTTACAATACACTGTTGATTAAAATTTTCTCTCTGAGTTTACATATAATTATTCGTATATTAGTATTATTTAAAATTTACAATAACTTGCTATAAATAAAGATAATATAAAATATAAAATAATAGCAACTCTCTTCTCTCTCTCAATAAATTTATATAACAATTGAAATATTAAAAACATTTCTAGTTATAATGTTATTTTACACATTTGTTATTTCAGTTATTCTGACGCACAATAAGAACTTTTTTATTGTAGAAAAATTATCATTATTGTAGTTTTTGGTTTTTCAAATAATAATTTTGATTGTGTGTATGTACTTAAAAAATCTTATTTGTTGTGCGTAACTTTTTTTTATATAAAAGATTGAATTAGTTTATGGATACTCGGTTCTCGGTGTACCCACATGAAAAGGTCTATATTTTTTAATAACATGATTTAAAAATTTTGATTTGATATTATACCTTTTTTATTTCACATACTGTCCATGTGTTTGTTTTTTTAACTATGTATACAAATAACATGTAATTATAATATACTTTTTATATTAGTACATTTAATACAATTGTTTTCGATAGGAATATAAATACTCATTAATAGAGGACATCAAAATAACAATCATTTTTTTATAGTAACAGTCTTCCACATTTACGAAATACATTATTTGACACAAGCGAATAAATATAAAACTAATATAAAGTAAACTTTAAAGAATATTTATTTTTTCAAAGTATGAGAATCTAAAAGTACAGCGAAAACAAAAATAGTACTATATAATTACATATACACTCAGATTATCCGTATTTATTCGTATAATCTTCTGAATACACATAATTACATAAAGGTTTGGTTAAATAAAATCGGCAGTGTACCAAAGGAAAGCCATGTACACATGTATTATTCATTTTATATGTTTCATTGGTTTAAAATTAAATATTCAAAATCAAAATAAATCACATAAATGGTTTTTGTTTGTAAAATATACGAAAATAGTTTACGTGTTATTACATATGGTTGGTTAGATTAGTCAGAGGTGGTCTCTCGTATCATCCGGAACATATTTCCGAATGTTCGTCCCATGATGCAACCTAGAAGAGAAAACATAAAACGTCAGAATAACCGAAATAGTATTATGTTCTCAATGCGTTGTATCTTACCTGACATTGTCGACTGCAGTACCATTGATTACCGCATCCAGCGCACACAAACTGGGCTTCGTGTCGCTTGCATCCCTGGCAGTCCGGCACTTCGTTCTCATTAAATTCTCTAATCATGTCAGGCTCTGGAAGTGGTTGTGGTAGCTGCTGTGGCTGCGGCTCCTCTTCGTCTATTATCAAATTATCTGCACTGTCATCTCCTTCGTCGATCTGAATAACACACACAATTTCAATAAGCAACGCTTGTTTAAAGATTAAGGGATAGTTTTTTCATACAGAGCAGTTCATTTGTGCCTCACGTTTGATGCGAGCCTGGTGCTGACGAATGATTTTCTGTTGCAACTTTATCTGCTGGGCAGTTTGCTCAGATAGGGCTCCAAATGGCGTAATAGTGATTTCCCCAGGTCCGGAGTTCTTTCTTAAATTAAGACCGGTTGTTTTGTATGCTGCTGACGGAACATTATTATGAATGGTGTTAAGTCGTTCTGGTGCGGTGAGAAGTCGTGCCAGTGTCGGTGAGTTTGTCATTCCCATGGCCGGGCGGTTATTCTAAGAACAAAAAAAGAGAATAAACATTACACATTTTTTGATGTTTAAATTAAAACATACTCTTGTCAAAATATCTTGTAAGAGAGAAGTTACATTTGATGCAGATGATGTACTAGCCAAGTTATTTTGATTAGACTGCACAGGGTGCAAAGTAACTTCAGGATATTCTGATGGCACTCTCTTTGTAGCATTTTTGTTATTCATATTAAACTGTCCGGCTGAAGTTTCTCGTTCATCAATGTTACTTTGTAGGTGTGCTATTACCTCTTTTAACGTTGCATTTGATAATGATATAGCATTGGGTTCATTAGAATTACTGTGTGAAGAATCCGTGCTTGCCGATCGGGACATTCCCTCGTAATTTGTACCTAGCATTCCAATTTCACCAAAACGACTATCGGCTATGCGTGATGATGTTACATCATTATTTGAACTTCCCTTCAGACGGCGACCACGTCTTGGAACCGACTCTGGATGCTTCTGGCGATAGTCTTCAATTATACTTTTAACATCCTTTATGGCACCTTGTCGTCCGATCTGCTGCTGACGTTGGCCATTGATTAATATATTTGGTGGAGGCTGTGGATTCACATTACTAAAGGGATAATTGATTTTACATTGTCTCATTACTTCCACAAATTTCTTTCGGATTTCATCTGTGTTATTCAGAATGGGCATTGATGCGGTTATGTATTTGTTGAGAATCGGTGAAGCTTGTATTGATTGATCTTCTTTTGGTAGTATATTTCTGTGCAAAATAAAAATAAAATATTACCGTATTATGTATGCTTATGTAAATGCGAATGTATTAGGCAAAGATAAAATGCAAATACTAATAACAAAATGATCAAGTTAAACATAAAATTCTCACCTGTGCAATCTAGATAATGATGACTTTTCGACATTTTGTACATCGACTATATTTTTCTGGATAGCAGATGGTGTGGATGATACGAGCGGAACCATGGTGACACTATTTAAGCTCGTATTGTTCAAAGTGTTAATTTCGTCCATATCTTTTGGATTATTTTGAAGCAACGGTAAGTCTTCGACGGCCTCTCCAACTTTAGTATTTAAGATTTGCATAACTGTACGTTGTCGTGTCAGTCGTAGAAGAACCTCCTCCTTAACTTTTTTTAGGTGTAAAATACTGTTCCACTCCTGCTCTTTGATGCGACTCAGTTCGTTAAGTTCTTCAATATCCTCCATAAGTTGCGCAACATGTTTCTGAATGCCAGTTGTGGAATTGCAAACGGTTTCATCTATATACTTTTGCAGTATAGGATCTTGGGAACTGCTATTCTCTTTAAGCTCAGCGCAAATTCGTTTTGTTGGTGGCACAATTTCCGCAGAGCTCACTGAGCGGCCTCGTTTTAGGTTAGGTCCTATTTCAGGTTCTTCGTTGTTCAGAATAACATTTTCGGTTGGTTCGCATTGCATTGGTTTTTCAACCTTAGCATCCGAACTTGCAGGATTTTTCTGGTCTTCAGTCTTATCAAGAGAAATATAAGTTGTAGCTATCTGTTGTATAGGAGTAGACAAGGCACCAACATCGGACTCTGTATTAACTAGTGTCGAAAATGTGCTAGCAACATTCGTATCACTTTTTGTTAAAGCCAATGGCGTGCCAGCCGTATTTGTTTCCTTTTTGTCTGTATCTTCCGTATCCGATAGAAGATCTACGTGCTCAACGGACACCGAAGATGCACCCAAACCATTTCCATGATTCACCTGAACCGGTGCCGCCGCTTGATTATTTCCTGTGACAATATTTGAGAAATCTATGTTTTGTAGAATTTCCATAGAAGCCGCAAACTCTGCAGAATTTGCTATAATCAGCGGTAGCGTATTTGACATCAACGGTGTTTTTATGTGAGTTAGAGCTGGTTTATCCTCCATCAAAGCCGACTTATATGTTTGTTTTCGGTTCAACCTAAAACATATCAAAATTATTATTTTAATATAAATAGTAATATTATATAAATTGGATTAGACGAATGGTTAGTCGATAACAGCCTGCAAAAGCAAAATCAGTGTAAATGTACAGTGTGCATCTATTGCAATTTTCTTGCAGCGGGCGTGAAAAATCGATAGTGTTGAACTTGTAAGACGATTCAACAACAACACCAATACCACCACACTACAATGCATACGAATGTATATATAGAGAAGCTTTTCGTAAATAATGTCACAGTTTCAAAATCATTACTATTCAAGTGGAATAATTTGCACATTTCCATTGTTGTTGTTGTTGCCTGTCTTCGTACAATTTATGTAGACTTTTAGTTATTGTTTAATGTTTACATTTACATGTAGCGTAAAAATGCAATATACTGTGATTGCATGCACCCAGGATGCGCGTGTGTGGTTATAACTAACAAAATGCTGCACTTTCTTTAACTCACGTAGACGTAGACGCGAATAGCATCGTACTAGTGCAACACTATTTTTTTTAGTGGAGCCGCAAATGCTTGCATTGAAATGCGCATGCGCACACACGACCTCTGCTTTGCAAACATAAGCTAAATAGGCCTTGACTCATAATCCTATAATTTTAAAAAGCAAATAATGTATGTATATTATACTTGAGAGTACTATAATTTTCATACACTTTGCTGTGTGTACTACGTAAAAGAAATATTACTACTACACAAAACACACACACACATAAACACACATACACTTAGTAGACAATATATTTTATGAAGTGATTAAAATATTGAGGTCATATTGTTGTTATATTCGAAGACACGGAATATTATGCGGCTACTTTAGTGAGAGTTGAAATTCGTATAAATGACTAAGAAAAAACTCACCATTTCACACTCTTTTTCTTGAGTCGGATAAGAAAATGAAACTTCTTAAAATTTCTAGATTTTTGGCATACTGCTACTGCAGGTGGCTTAACGACTTCTTGTATAGCATCCTGTTCGTCCTCAATGGTCTCTACAGAACTGCTGGTGTCATCATTGCCTTGTTTAGGACTAACACTTTCCTCGTCATCATCATCATCATCGTCGTCATCATAATAACTTGATTCACCATCTTCGTCTTCATTATCCTCATCATCTATTTCGATTGGCTGCTCTATACGTGTATTTGATTTCATTACTGTGTTATCCTCTTCATCGTCCTCAGAATAATCTTCCTCCGATTCTTCGTCATCATTATCATCGTCTTCAATTGTGTGCGTGACTGATACACTTTGGTTTAGTTCGTCGTCGTCGGTACTGATATCGTTACTGACGTCATTGTCCGCAACTGAATCGGCGCATTCCATTGCATCGGAAGGAAGGTCAACAACACTGTTCATGGTTTCAACATTCGCAATAACAATCTGCAAGTTGTCACATTGACCAGCAATGGGAGATGCGTTACGAATGTCACCGGTGGCGGTGTCTGTCGGTGCACTTTGTGCCAAACAAGCGTTTACCTCCGACGACTCTATGGCTGTGACGGCCTCCACTATGCTTGTACTGCTCATTGTCACTAAAAAATACTGGGGTTAAAATCGATAATGAGAGTAGCTTTTTTGTTTGGTGGCTGCTGTTGCTTAACACACTAGCGACAGTGGTACCATACAATGTCAGCACCACCGAAGTATTCGTTAGCCGGATAAACCGATACACGGTTCTTAAAATATTAAGCGGCCGACTCTGCAGAAAATGTACTTTTCACTGTTTGATTTTAGGTTTTCATGTCTATCTGTGTGCGCGCTATTGTATGTAGTATTGCGTGTAGCCGTAAGCCGTGTCCGTCGGTGCAGCAGCACACGATGCAAGGTCGATTAGCAAAATATTACTATTAGTGATTACTTTAATAAGGATATATAGTATATCAAATGCCTGTATTATTGTTTAGTTTTGGCTATTCTTGATATAAACACTGTTTTTAAATACCATATACGAATTGAGGCGGTAAACTCTTGTAAATTTATAAGCGCTATGCGGCAATAAAAGATAAAACAAGAAAGTGAAATTTGCCCACGGTTTAAGTTTGGGTATTATATATATGTATATATGTTTGAGTGATCGCATTCCATTGAACTGTAAGTGGATGAATGTGACAGTGACAGAACAGCAAGCACCCGGTCGATAAGAATTAATAAAAGTGTTGCAAGATAAAAACTACTATTTGGTTGAATTGCAATTTGTTTTGAAATATAACTTCTTTAGTTTGATTTCATATTTAAATAAATATAATATATAATCATATTTATACAACACAAAACCAGGGCGCTTATTAAATTTTGAAAGAATACAAAATTGTGCCAACAACTGTTGCGGGGTGGACATTTTGACAAATACCAGAAACACTGTAGCCGAAGTCTGTAAGAGAAATCGAGTCGAATCGAGTGAGTTTTTTCCTGGCGTAAGAAAAGTCACTGAATTCGACTCAATCGGTCCTACAGACTTCTATAGCTTCCACTACTGAGAGAATTTGTTCAAAAAAAGAAAACATAATTTTTTATTTGACATATAAATTCCAACACACAAAATGTTCGTTGTTTGAACAGACTTTTTTGTTTTGTTTATATTTAATAATACATTCAAATTAGAATAAATGGTGGTGAGGTTACTATTCGACATTCTTGCTATGTTTCATTTGACCAAAAATCCAATTGGATACATAACCCCACCTACATCAATTATGGCCGTGTTTTGTTTGACTAGGCTTAATTTAATTCTGACTTATTTGCATGTATAATTTAACCCACCTCCGAAATTAGGCTTATGATATGATATCATAAGCCAAATTCGAACGATGAGGTATTGAGGGGAAAAACCCCCCTAACACCAAATATCATAATATTATTTCTAGGTATTAAACCTCTAAATTATGGGTAGAAGGGTTTTAAAGTTTAGTCTATTTAAAATATGCCATTTAAGAGAGGGCGGACCGCCCTCCAGGGAGTAGAGAAAGATTTAGGGTATCAATCGATAGGAAATTTTAATACCTATTATTTAAAATAAAGATGAATGAAATTGGAGTATCCTTAAGGGAGATAGGGGCGAAAAGGTATTTTTTGTTTTTGTGTGTATAGGGGATAAGTATGAAAAAATATTTTTTAAATTAATTTTTATACCTTTCACATAAAATAAATACGAAAAGAGAGATAGGGGTGAAAAGGTACTTTTTTGATTTTGTCTGTATAGGGGGAGAAGTAAAAGGGGTTATAAAAATATGAATGTCAATTTTTAAAGGTAAAGAGTTATCGCAAACAGCTATACTATTTTGGGGCCGTTTAAAATTATATTAACACAAAAAAAAAACAAAAAAATCCTTTCGCCCCTATCTCCTTTAAAGGTATTCATATTTCATTCATCTTTATTTTAAATTTACCTTTCTAATGATACGCTAAAAACCCCTCTACCCCTTCCCCACGTAAATGGCATTTTTCTAAAATTTTGGTCAAATTTTAAACCCTTCCCACCCCTAAGGGTATGATTTCCTAAAAATAAAATTTAGTGATTTAGTAGGTTTGGAAAGAGGGCCTGAAGAGGTGGGGGGTCTGTTCAACCAAAGCTTATTAAAATCTAAACTATACACAAACGCCTAATTTAATTTTTAATTTAAACTAAATTCAGTGGTGTCTTGACAGTTGTATGCTAATAAAAGCGAGAATAAAAGTTATATTTGATTTGCCTAGATTATAACCAACAAATATGCTTGAAAAAACCAAATTTTATTTAATTATTTGGTTGCGTACTGTTACCTTTTGTGTGTTTTTTTTTAGATAACAATTAATTCGATTCGAAATAAACAAACAAATTGCCCCTAAAAAATATAAAATTTAACTTACCGGTGTCAAATTTGTTTTTAAATAATAATTCCAATAAGATTAAATATTGTTATGTTATGTATTTGAATATATTTATAATTTCCAATATTGGAATTGGAATAATACAATTAGAACCGTGCTGTGTGAGACAAAACATGTTTACGACTTCAAACAAGAATCATTGTGCGTGCTCCGTGCTGCGCTGATCGCCGAATTCCCATTCATATATATATACTATATATTATTGTATATAATATAAACGGGCTGTTCGGGTGCTCGAATTGCGCGCTTCGGTGTGTCGTTGATTATCGCTTTTTTTCGTATTTGTATGTATGTATGTGTGGTGGTGCGCAGTGTGCACCGCGTTGAAATCGTTCGGCACACATCGCAACATCGGTGAGCCCGTGGTGCCAGTGCCACTGCCAGTACATCTTGCTCCGCGAACCGCGCGAGCCACTGAACCCGAGTGTGATGTAATCTTATACTATACACACATATGTACATATAATATGTATTATTTATATGTATATACAGAAATTCGTTTAAGGTTGAATTCATAAGTTTCTCTGTACCCACACTACACACAGCCACCGTTTGTCTCGCCGTTCATTCCCATCGCGCGCAGCCATTGCTGTGTATAGTTTTAGTTGCATTGCAGTGTACCTAAAGTCCATACAGTCGTCGTTGTCCGCCGCCGCGCTATCGTATTTTTCGCAAGTGTGTGCGTGTGGTGGTGGTGGTGAGGTGGTCTCTTCGATATGTATCTGGAAAGATAAATGTTTTTGAGACTTCTAGACTGTCAAGTGTCAAAAACCACCTTGACAATATATATTTATATGAATATCGTCGGTCGTCGCGAATCAGCACCCTCTTTGTGCCTGTGTGTGTGTGTGAGAGTGCTGTGTACTCTATGTGCGGCCAAAAAGTCTCGGCTCTCGGATTAATCGGTCGTGCGCAAGTTTTCTATTTGTATAAATGTAAAAAAAGGTTTTAAGGTCAAATGCGAAAACGAACACACACAAACACAAACAAACACGACGGACACACACACACATATACAAACAAACTCCATTTGGCGGATACTCACGTAAATATACGCTCGAAGCGTATTTATTAGTTTATCACGACCCCGATAATATATTTATATATTTAAAACTAAAGTGTGAAAAGTACCAAGTGTATAGAAATGTATGTGTATATGTATTTATATGTCGCTGGTCGCAATAATTCTATATAAGAATACAGTGGGACTCCTCCAATCAGACTTTATATGTATAAGATGTTCTTTCGTCCATGATCTGTGAAACTAAAAATCGAAGAAAACACATATTCATACACACACTCACACACTATCGTAAATTTCTGTGACTGTGTGTTAGTGCGCCTCGCAATATTCGCGAAAATATTACACGAAGATTGTACAAATAAGAAATAATATAATATATATTATTATTATTGTTTCTTGCGCGGTGATATTCGTTGTATTGGTTCTGCTGCATATAAATATATATATATATATGTGTGAGTGCGACTATGTTTGAACAAGTTTAATTTTAAATAGTAGTGCCAATTCGTGTTTATGCGTGTGTGTGCAAAATAAATAATTATATCCACACCGAACGTCTCAAAGAAAGTCTGTGTACACGTAAAACCAAAATTGATGCTGTATTAATGCGCTGATGAAAATCATCTTAAATATACGTCTTGAAAATTGAAGTATATATTGCTTTGTCCGCATAGATGTTTGCTGTACATACATTATCCTTTTGTGAATGTGTACGTGTGCGTGTGCATGTGTGTGAAGCAAATGGACCGAATCATGACTTAGAGCTATGAGCGCTGACGTTAGCGTTTACTGGCGATCCCATGACAGTGGCAGTACGGTGCCACAATCTGGGAATGCGCCGGCATTACCTCCAGATCTGCCAGACCTTATTCCTATACGAAAAGGTTCGTTGAACATCAAGGAACACCTTGAAACAGACAAACACAACGATTCCACAGAAGAATTCGATGGAAACTCAGATCCAGCATCGTCTAGGGCTGTGCCATCCGTTACAGAACAAACTATTGAAAGTGAGTCTAGTAGCGAAGACGATGATGACGATAGCATCAACACAAGCAGTGCAGATCGTAGCGAAGAGGTTGGAGCTCCAAACACATTATGTACAAGAATAATTGATAATCACTGCGCAGACGCGAATTTCACACAAACATATCTTAGTTCAACGTCGTCGCCTGTTCCGTGTAGTAAATCATTGGAAAGCAATGAATTATGTCAAATCGATGATGTCCTTTGGTCGCGTCAGTGTAAACGGCTAAGAGGGCGTCCGAATTACAGGGAATTAGAAACGGGACGTACTTCTACGAGAAAACAAAGAGTTAAAAGCCAAAAGGCTCGACCGTCAAACAGCACTAAGAGAAAATACCAAATTAAAAAGAAAACACCGCCAGTAAATGCGATAAAGCCTAACGTTGAAGAGAAAGTGACAACGGCGTCAAGGGTAAATCCGATATTTGTGTTCGTCAAACAGGACGACACCCGAATCGTTGAAGTTCGTTGTGAGGACTACGACAAACGAAATCGTATACGGCTTACGAAAACGGCAAATGGCTGGCGGGCAACACCGCGTACAGAAAGCTCATCCTCGTGCGTTTCATCCGTACAACCCAGCACATCGCAGTCTTCTCCGGAAATAGATGTAGCAAATCAAAATCTCGATGGTTTACGTTTTAATCCTTTCTCGACGGAACATTCCAAGCACGTTCGCACTCACAAGAAACGCAAAAAGCACAAGAGAAAACGTGATCGTTCACTGGCAAAGTTAGCCGCTGAATTATCACGTAAAAAGTCAGAGACACACGTAGATGCAAAACAAACGTGTCCTCTGACAAAAGAAAAACCTTCACTTCCTCCAGAGATTCCTGTTCTCCAAGCAGATGATGAGATACGAAAACCGAAACAGGAACCTTACGAGAATGATGATGATGTATTTATTGAAAAGGAATTTGATTCTCTTATACTAACCCCACTTACTGATGCGAAGATTGAAGAAGACGTAGTAGTTCTCGAAAATGCCAATGATCCGGTTATCGTTATTGATGAAGATGATGATGATCATGCTGTTAAATGTGAGGATAGCAAAAACTTTAGCTTGGAAGTAGCGTGTGTGAATGAAACGAGCTGTAGTGTGACTCTTGTGGACCATCAATTTGAGAACGACAGTGTGTACAATGACATTTTGGGTGAAGATTTAGGAGAAAATACAATGACAGGAGCTGAGCTCTTGGACTCGCTAGTCGAACGAAGCTGTGAGGATAACCATATTTCGGGAGAGTCGAATATCAAAAATACAATTTGTTTGTCCGACGACTACAATGACGATGACGACATTTTGTTATCATCAGAACCAGTAGCTGAGATCATATCTCGGCTGGGCGATTCTCTGGAATCGTCTCCAAAGTGTTTGTCGTTTAATGATGCCGCTGATATTGATGTACTTAATGAGGCTTTATTTCAAACCACCCATAACGATGACGATGAATCATCATCATTTAATCGAAGTGCTCTAGAAGAGCTTTCTTTAACTTTGGAAGACTTGCAACAAAACCAACAAATTGAGCCAACTAGAAATCAAGCACCGGCTGAGGCAAACGTGCCAGAAATGTACAAAGAAGAGGCACCAAAGGATTTAAGTTTAAAAAAGACAAGTGAAGCTGCCCACGTGTGTATATCTACCTCACCACGACCAATATCTCGAGATTCCGATGCATTTCAATCACCACAACCAAGCGGACTTCCGGCAGTACCTCCTTCGCCAGATCTATTTTTACAACAATCCAATTTGACGTCACCCTCGAATACACCGTATATAGATTTTGCGTCGTTGTCTGCTCCGAAACAACAGAAAGAACCGCTGGATTTGGGTAAACGCCGTAAGTCGGCTAGCCCAACGGTCAGTTGTTCGGAAGAAGTTAAGTCAAGCCATCAATCGAATTGCGAGTCGGAACCACACTCAAAACGCATGAAATCCGATCGATACAATTTAACACCAAACTCGAAAACTAGTCAATTGGTTGAGATGCTTGCTTCTGGAAAAGATCCGGATCCCTTGACCCAACTACGTTTGCTAATCAGTAATCCAGAATGGAAACTACCCGATCCGATTCTGGTGCCAAAAGATCGATTGAATGCCGTGTTAGCCTCACCGGCTCGTGAGATACCTTTAATTCTGACAACCAGACCGGAACTTAGACTACCCGAAGCCTTTGCTTTTCCATCAGTACTTCAGGATCCAGATATTCTAGTTATATCATTTTCTCAATTAGAGGCAATTCTAGAGAAACAAGATCAATTACAAAAGTCAAAGTTAGCTGCTCGCAACGAAAAGAAATACAATACATGCAAATCACAAGATATCCCTTCGAGTAAGGATAAAATAAAACATTCAAAAACAGCCTCGACACCAACAACACCGATCGGTTCTCTTTTGACCAATGGTCTAGCTGGAGACATTGATGCAGCTTCAATGGCAGCTTTTAATCAAATGCTTTGGTTACCGTATTTAGGTCAGATGGGTAATTTTGGTCAAATGGATCAGCTTAGTCCGGATATTTTTAAAGCTATGTCCACTTTTACCAATCCAAATGCAACCGAAACAATTCCTGCTATACACAATCAAAACTATATGCCCAACATAAAGTATCCGAACGCAGCTACCGCAATGGGCTATAATAATCATTTAGACTTTGCTATGTGGCAAGATGCTCTGGCCCAAGCTAACAATGCTAATATGCAGCGAGTAATGAAATTAAATGCAGAACGTGAGACCCAAAAGAAATCAGCCCTCGAAGCAAAACAATTGGCAATGCAACAGGCGCACACAAATCAGGCACTATTCCAACATCAACAGCAACAGCAACAACAACATCATCAGCACAAATTAAATAGTATACAACCTCCTAACACCTCTAATGCGATGGGTCCTCTTAATATGACACCGTTCTTTCCAACGGCACACTCAAGTATGCCGAATCTTAGCACCAGCAATAACAATCAAAACTCCAATCATAATAATAATATAAACAACAACAACCATAACAACAATTATGTATACAATAACAATAACTGCTACTATGGAAATAATTTGAGACCACCTCTGCAACACATGGTCAATAATTTGTCGCAATTTAGTCCAGGATTTATGCCACAACAACAACAACAACACCAGCAACAGCAGCATCAACAACAATCGGCCCAACATCTTCAGCATCAACAAAACCGTGCAGCTCAATTGATTATGCAGCCGCCACTAAATAGTCTTCATGCCCAAGTTCAAAACTCCAATCACCACATCCCATACAGCAACAACAACAACAACAACAACAACAACAGCAGCAAACCTTCCACAAACTGTTTCTCACCACAACAGTCGCTGTCGAGCCTCCATCAGCAGGATCACTCTAGTCAAATGCCATTGTTTCGAAAGGAGCAACACCAGCTCCATCAACACACTCATCAAAAGACCAACAATAACCTGCACGAGCAGAAACCACGTGTTACCTGCAAATCGCTGATGAATCTGCTGCAGCCGGACTTTGTCCAAGAACAGTTTAAGATAAGCGAAGCATTTAAAAAGTCCCAGCACCTTATGGAATTGCCAATGTTCGATGTCCCTGTGATGCCACTAGCAGCCAACCACAGTGCAGTGATTAATGCTGCGAAACTGAAAATTAAGCCCGGTTTACATTTGCATCACGATCCCATAGCTGCGGCAGCAGCCCAATCCGTTGCGATGCAACAGCGGAGACCGTTTCATGCCGTCGAGGAATTGTCTGAGGTGGGAAGCACAACGCATGGAATTGACGAACTTATGTTACCAAACTTTCGGCCATTATTAAAGTAAGTAGCATTTTAATGTATATCATTGGTTTGAATTGGACAACAGCGAAATTTCTTTTATTTTGATGAGGGTGTATCATTCATCGATAGACAAACTTCGGGGACATATTCCTTGACTAATCCTAAAGACGAAGAATACAAATCAAATGTTGTCGAAAATCGATTCCTAAGAAATGGTAGTTTAAAAAAAATGGTTTTCGACCTGGACTCATTTAAATGAATGTAACTTTTTTGGCATCCTTTGGATTTTTTTAGATTATCTTAGAATTTTTTATATTTCGGAATAATCAAACGATTATATGCTACTAAAAGTATAAGATCTACTCTTTGTAGGGTATAATCGTTAGATCAGTTGTCCTGCTGTAGAACAGCTTCCGGGCAGATAAACAGAGTTTATCAATGTTTCTTAGGTTTATTTTTGTTGCTATCAATTTTTTTTAGGGAAAGAAGGGAAAATATTGTTAATTGTAGAGTTTTTTAAATCTTTTTCCTGAGCTTCTACTCTTTATATTCCCTGGTAAATAATTTAAAATTGATATTTATTGGTATTGCCATTTAGGTTAATGCATTCCACACACAAAAATAATCGAAAAAATCACGTATTTGTGAAGTTTGACCTTAAAAATGACCTTGTCGGCCATGACCGGCGTCATATATTATCATATAACTCCAAATTTGTGTCATTATTATAATTTTTTGTTCGTTTTTATAATTTAAAATTGATTGAAATGCTGCAACGCAGGACAAAACAATTCGATTAAAGGAGTAATTAGTACAGATAGTCAGAATAAAGAATAATATTTTCGTACATTAATTTTGAAATATTACCTTTTATGTCAGCATTTCCGGAATTAGCCTTTTCAAAATAAAAAGCAACATTAACTTTTTGTCATTAAGTTTTTTAAATTTCGAATTATATTTTTTGTTAGATGGAACATTTATAGAGAGTTTTTTCTGCAATTTCTGTTCTCCAGCGAGTGTCTTTGCAGTTCCAGTGATTTAATTCCACCTTTGCAATTAAAAATAGCTAATCTCAAAAAGTTAATATATAAAAAAAAACTTAATTTTTTGTTCTTCGAAAACTTAAGGCCAAAAAAGGTAATGAAAGTAAACACTTAGCTTCCTGTACGAATCAACCAGCAATCCCTCTTTCTACTTATATCAGGCGAGACATGCATTGCTATAAGAACGTTGAAGAGCAACAAAACCGCTAGGCGACAACAATAGTATGGAACGTTTGAATTTGAAGAATATACAGAATAAATGAGGACAACCGGAGAATCATACTCTGTTTCTCATAGTATACAATATGTTTTCCAAAATTCAATCTGTTGCGATAGCATTTGAAACTTGAATAACTTTTGATGTGGACAACCTTTTTTATTTCTTTTTTACACAAACTTTATTTGTTCCTTTCTATTTTATTTCCATCATGTTTTGAATACAATATCCAATAGCCTTCATTTTTGACGCAAAAAGAGGTGTTAGGAATTTTACATATTGGCAGTTTTGCACTCGGTACTTAACGATATTGGTTATTTTATAACATATATGCGGAATAAACGTATTTTCACAAAAAAGTGTCATTTAAAGTTTTGTAATAAACACAACGCATCTTTTTATTCGAGCATTTTTTATTATTAAAATATTTCAAATGCGAAATTTTTAAACGCACAGTGGATACCTTACTTATTATTGAAGTTTTTCAAACGCAGAATTTTACAAAAGCGGAATTTTTGCCTCACAGCTCTCAGTGATGCCTTATACAAATAGATACAAAATAAAATTTTATTATTGTAGATTTTTAAACGCGGTATTTTAGAATAGCGACATTTTTGCCTCACAGTGATGCCTTTTAGATACACAATAAAATGCCATTATATAATATAAGGCACCACTGTGCGGTGTTGAAAAGATTCGTTGTTGTAAAATTCCGCGTATAAAAATCTGAAAAATGTAAAGTGATTTTAAGAAAATGTCATAGTGTGTAAATGCCGTAGCTGCAAATGTAAATTGCATGTGTATTTATGTAAATTTGGTATACAGAAAATATAAAAATGCCGATATGTGAATTCCTGCCTTCGCTAAAAGATACCCTTTTTTGTGCATTCTGCTTCACATTTTCCAGCGTCTCAGTGGTAATAAGCGATATTTTCCGGCGAAAGCTTTGAGCTGAGCTATGGTCTGCGGCTTGTCGATGTAAACTTTGCTCTTCACATTCCCCCACAAAATACCACCACAATATAGACTGAAATGACGCGTCGAACAAGCCACTATATATGTCAATACGTCAAAAAATGGCGGAACTAATCAAGTTTTAAATGCTATGACAACAGATGGCGCACCTTATATCTGTGGAACATATAAATGCAAGAAATGTTTTTTCATCCTGTAAACTAACTTTGGTACCACACAAAAGAATTTGAGGTGGGTATTTCTTATTAACTATCGATGTATATCCAGTAAAAATAAATTGGAGTCGTCTGAAGCCATTATGGAATATCTATGTGGAAGCTTTACATCATGTAAAATAACTTTCTGACCAAAAAAAAAAAAAAAAATTGGGTGGACATTTCTAATTATTTATCAATGGATATTTATTAAAAATAAATTGGTTGTCATAAACATAAATTGGTGGTCATTCGAAACCGTTAAGGATTAGTTGTAAAGCATTTGCTAAACAAATGTTTGATGGCTTATTGACAAATTTTGTGCCACTCAAATTTGGCAACTCCGGTGGAAACAAGCATGCCCACCAAATACTTATTACAAATTTGTCGACAAATGCAATGTCACATAATATACTTGGTGTTTCCACAGCCGCAATTTTGTAGACGGTTGTCATTGGAAAATGAAAATGGTTGTCATACCGGTGGAAACTCATCAGTAAAAATTATAAAATTTAATTTGATCATTTTTCTGAAACTAAGTTTGTAAAAACTCAAATTGTTTACACTGTCATTGCTTGTACGGCTTCTTAAGAATTTAGATCCATTCTTAATTTTAGCCCTGAGTACACATATAATATACCATCTTATATAATTCGAGAAAAATCAAAATACCATTTTCCTTACAGTAGGCTTTGGAATATTTGTAAAACCTCGCGCTATAAGTCCAGCACGTATTTCTTTCATTTGCTGTCATTCTCGCAAGTATTTCAGACAGATTATCCTTTTAAAAAAAAAATATTTCCATTTTCTGACTGGGTTTTCTCTATTGATACCGATAAGCAATTTGATTCCGACTTAAAAAAATGTTATATACTGTCAAATGTACATGCAGATCTTGAGCCACCCAAAAGTTGAAATATTTTGTTGCACTCTCCAATTTTACATTTTGCTGTCCCGCTGACCCTATCTCGCAGTTAATATTTCCATATAGGCAAATAATCTACATGATTGTATGTTTTTCACTTGTTCTTGTTCTTTTGTGGTTCTTCTACATACGATTAGAATGCAGGGATTTTTTATTTTACAATTCCAGGTTTTCAAAAATACTAAAATTAGCGGCGTACCGGGATTGTCACACGCTAGATTAAATCCCGGACTCTCTCTGCTCTCCCCCAAGACACTTGACAGACAGTAAGAGTCCACCCGAGAGCCAACCTGTTGTTTTAGTGGCCCCTTAGCGGCACGAACATGCGACCGTCCGCCACGAGTCCTTCACATCGTGTCACTTCTCTTCTGCGCTCAAACCCTTTTTATACAGACGTTTAAGGAAGGTTACAAAAATATTTTTTTAAAACAAAATCTTCAAAACCATATTTTAATTTTCCATTTTTTTCTTTTTATTTTTTTATTTGTTTTTATTTTTCTCTCTAAGTCTCGTGCAAACGAGTTTATGTTCCAAGTTTGAGTTGGATCAGATAAGTGGAATTGGGATAAAAAGAATATATCGACGGTCATACATACTAAGTGAAGTTAATATATATATATATATATATATTTTCATTTCATTTATTGAGAAATATACATATCAATACTATAATATAATATATAATGTATGTTGGTAGTATATAAAAAAGAAGACTATATAAAAACAACAAGGACCTGAACCGTTAGATTAACGGACAATTTATAGAAAACAATTCGTTGAAAACAATTTATAGAAAACAATTCTTCGAAAAACAATTCGAAGAAAACAATTCGTTGAAAACAATTCGTAGAATACAATTCATCAAATAACAATTCACAGAAAAACAATTCGTAGAAAACAATTCATCGAAAAACAATTCATCGAATCACAATTCGTCGAAAAGCAATTCATCGAAAATAATTTGCTAGAGAGTGCTACCTACATCCTGCATGTATTTTAACAAAACACAAATCGGCTGGTTCTGTGTCCTCTGTTAAAAAAAATGCATAGTTTTATTAAATACCCAGGCAGGGCCGGTTTAAACATATAAGCACTGTGCAGTTGATGTGGTTGTCCTTCCGAGCTTTGTATTTTCGTTAGAGGCGACTAAACTCACATAGAATTTAATTAGAAAGGGTTCGTCCTCATGACCACAGTTGAAACAAACTTTAATCCGAACCCCACCTACATATGTCAAATAGCCTGATGGGAATATTCAGGGAGGAAGTCATATATTTTTAGAAAGGGTTCGTCCTTATGACCACAAAAACGAACTTTTATCACAATCCCACCAGATCAAGGAACATAGTATTTAAATTCAATATTTAAAGTTATGGTATTAAATCGTACTCGTCTTTATACACAAAATTAATCGGTTGTTACGGTAGTTAACAAAGTTTGATCACATTTTTGGTAGCAGTTAAGGTAGAATTATAATTAATCTATAAAAAGCCAAAAATAAGTTATACTAGAGGTGCAACAAACATGCAAACTGTGCTAGCAATATACTAAATGTAATCAATCAAGATTTCAAAAATGACGCAAACCCACATTTTTAAATTTGTTAAATTTTCATTTTCTCTTCATTAGTACTGGTAGTAAATTCCAAAGTGAAATACCACGGATAAAAAATGCATAGTCTATAGAAGTAGAACTCCTTTTAGCAGTAAGATCTTGAAAATTTCAATTTAAAATAGGTTTTTTGGATGTAATGATCTTATACACAGCCACACATACTCTATAAGCATAATATTTTAATAAGGAACATCCGAATATAAGATCCGTGTGAAGGCAGTAATTAAAGACACTGTTAGTTTAAGTTTGTCCAAATAGCTCAAGCAAGTGAAGACCGTGTATCAATAAGTACAGTAAGGTATTAGGAGGGTTTTGAACAAACGTAAGAGCAGGTCTTGAGGAATAATATTAGAAAGTTTCCAGAGACGTCTAAGCTCTCCATAGACCTTCCCACAAATATAATTTACTTGTTCAGTCTACGTCAAAGTTTGATTAAAAATTATGCCAACGTTTTTTGTTTTTCTTTTCTTTACTGGAAAAAGTTTTAAATCACCCAACTTAATAACTGGCCATTTAGTATGAATAACAAGAGTTTCAGATGTAAAGGAATCCTGTGTCTTGAAAGGGTGCAGTCTAAAACCATTTTCATAATCGCGCACAGAAGGGACTCAGGTTACTAAAACCGCTTCTGCCACAGTATTATATTACAAAAAGGCTGCCATAGTTTTGAAGGTTCCAAGGTCTTATATAAAGATCCGTACTTAGGACAGGCTGAAGTTGCGTTGAAACGTGATCTTGATGGTCTAATTTCCTGAATTCTATTTTTGGGATCACCTTTGACCATTCCAATATCCACGATTGACGAAAGTTTAAAGTTCCCGGACAGAGGGTTTTGGGGTAACTTATCACGTCTCGCTACAGAGACTTCACATTGAAGTCGAACAGTCTAAGGTTCGTGCATTTTTAGAGCTTAATTGGCTAAACATCGGAAAAGTTTAGTTAGTTTAGTTGATTCGGGTATAATATCGATATTTGTGCCGTACCATCAACAGTAAACAAGCTTAGGATATTGTCCAATATAGAAAATTTTATCAACAATTTCAACTGGTTCTCAATTAAGATCCGGGCCACGTTTGCTAAAGCCTCATTTATTTGGTTTTCTTTGCGTTGATCGAACGACCCAGACGTGCTGATATTGCTGTAGGTTACAATTTCTTTCATAAATAAATATTTATGATGATGACCCTATTTGTTAAAAAAGACAAACATTTACTATTAAAACTGTCTGCAAGTTAAAATGGTAGACATATGGAAGGTCATTTCGGAATTTGACATTATTAGTCGCATTCTAGTGTTAAGAAGAGAACAGTGGTTAAAACAGAAATATAATAATTATTCATATGCAATAAATATCCTACTAGAAATCAATAATATTGAATGAAGTTTTTTTTACAGACGAGTGGCACGTTGGCACCATTATATGTTTTAAATTTACAGTGAACACAATCACTAATCAAATGTTTTTTCCTTGGTGGAAGTTTATTGCGAAATTTAATGTTCAACATAAACATTTTATTTTGTTAACGAAAAAACGTTTGTTATGTAGTTTAACTATTATCTATTTATTTGTACATTGAAAAGAATACAATTTCTATGTAGACTAAAATATAACGTATATACACATTCGATTCTATATCTTCATTAATATTAATTAGAACTCTTTCGATGTATTTATTCATTAACTCAATGTGCAAATCACTTTTGACCTTTACTACAGGTCAATTGCGTATATATCCACTGTTAAACGTGTACTCTATTTTATATAATATAAAATATACTTCACCTAAGATAATTATACTATATTATGTACAACAAACGTATGTCTTGTATACTGCATGCATATAATATATATATATATATATATAAATGTAATGTTTCTATTATAATTTCGTATACCAACCAACCCGAAATTGGTGGAATTACATTTCAAATATCATGGCCACGCGCTTTGTAACCGCAATGGAAAAGGTCATTGGCACTTGCTAGCAATCACCGGCAAAAAACTTAAATAAATATCTTTTTATGTTTTTCTACGCAGTGCGTAGATTCATAATAATACATTTGATTAATTATCACTTCTATATATATATATTTATTATTTATATACAAATACATGTACAACAAGTTTTAATGGTGTGCGTTTCTATATGTTTCAGTTCGCAAAAATGCTACAGCAGTCCCTGGCAATGGACCACAGTCACTGCCACGGATGAATGACATACGGAGGCTCATCATGAGCCCTCGCCAGAAAACTACCTTACCAGCAATACACACATGCCGTCACACAATGGAAAGGCCAACCGAAATGCAGCCATACTACCACATTCTCCTTTTGGTTACAATTTCAACAACTTCCTTGGGAATAATCAATAGTTTGAGAAGTCACACCATCAGCCGCCGCCCGACCGCCGGCTGCCGCGTCAGCCATCCTCTCCGCCGCACCGCCGCGAGTCCACCATCACGACATATAATGTTTAAATGTGAATTTAAATGCGTAAATGTAATTTATGTTTTTTTTTGTTGTATTTAATTGCATGTAATAGTGAACCTATTAAAATGAACAAGAACCTAGTATTTAACACCTATTCCTCCTATAGTTATTACAATTGTATTTGTTCTTATTATTGCGTGAGCGTAAATTTGTCAAACAGAATATGTATACGTCTCAATAGCTAGAAAAATGTTAAATTGTTGTTTTGAACACGTTATTTATTTCATTTAGTTACATTCATTATATTATGTACATAAATATTATATAATTGTATTTGAAAATATTTATTAATACACATAAAAAAATACTGGGCAATATTTATGAAAAAAGAGAATCCGGCATTAAAAAGAAATGCCTTAGCAAAGGGGGTGTATCCTATATATTAATATATGTAATAACAAAAACTAATAATATTTGTACTACATATATAGAAATACAAAATACAAAATATCATTATTGTGCAATAACTAAAAAAAAAACTCTTATACTAAAACTGGCATAATAAAGTACGATGTGTATTACCCGAGATAAATTATAAAAATACAAATATTTTAAAATAATAATGGATTCGTGTACAATTTAAGCTAAAAACACACACAAACACACAAAAACTTCTATATATAACATAAAAAAATATTAAACAATACATAGGAAACATTAGAATTGTTATGTGTATAGATCTTTTATAGAATGACGGACGTCTTATATACACAAGTATATAATAGAAATGTGAATGTAAAACCTTCTTATATACCTAAACATGTACACAAAACTCGCTGTCAAAGTCAAAATCCTCAAATGCACGGATGAAGGTTTATGTAATATTTATTGATTTTTACAGGGAGTATTCGCCCTGTTTCATTTATTCTTTGTGTGTTTTCTGTTTCTGTAGATGTAGATTTAATAAAAAAACATACACATCTAAAACTACTGAATATAAATACCACACACACACACAAATGTATCATTTTATTAATATTATTTTTATTATCATTATTACTTATTCAAGAAGGATATTCATACACGATATATATATACATTTCCTTATTAATTATGTTCATTTGTCGATATTGTTATTTATTTATTTATGGCTCTAAAATGCCAGCCAATAAACAAATTTATATATGTATATTAAATTTCTATTTATTAAATTTATATATAATTATTAGAGGCTGTGTAGGATGTTGATGGGTAATGGGTGATTTTGCGAGGAAAAATACATTTTACATCCACAACATTTTCTTGGAAGAGGTTTTTGAAGAGGCTTAAGTAACGATTTTGCGTTGAATTAATTTAACTATCAAAATGTATTTATAAAATTATTATGATAGTTATTTATTCATTGTAACAAAAAAATATTTTGGGCCCATTTAAAAAAAAAGGCAAGATTTATTTTAACTTTAATATAATAGCGCCTGCCGCGTTTCATGCACGCAGATACTAAAGCTAAATGTAAGATAACTCGTGGTGAATTTAATTTTGAGGGAAAAGGAAATGTCGTTGCATCCAAATGGATGGTTAATAAACCAGGTTGTATTCTAACTATAGCCCACGAGATACAGCAACCGTAAAACGTCCGGTCCGGTCCAGTCGTTAGTGCTCATCCGGTTTCGGAGATATGAGCTTTTATTTTATATGGGAAGGAGTTACGTTAATAGAATGATTAAAACAATAAGGGCCGATTTATTCAGTCCTAATTACATTTTGGATATTCTTTGAGAGCAGTGGTGGTGCTATGATTTTGGCTGCAACAGGACTGCTTTTCAGAGAGTACTTTATTGATAGAAAAATGTATGTTAATTTGATATTTAATTATCCTTTTCATACATTTAGAAAGTGTCGCTAATGGAATCACTAAAGCACGTTTCAAGGACCAAAAAAACGAAGGTAGTAAGAATGCAGTTAAATAAGTGGCAAAAAGTCGGTAAAATCCATGGGATAATAATTTTCAGGAACCTTAAGGAGTTATCATCAACACCTATGGCATTAGATTTAATAGACAAAAGTGATTGTAGTACGTTTTCAGGAAACACATTCAGAAAATAAAAAGATGCTCCTTTCTTTTTGCTTGTTAGACCAATATCGCTAATGTTACGCCAAAGCATCTTGCTGTCGAGGTTATGAGAGTTGAAGGCTCATCTTAGGCTCAAAGTTCTTAGATCTAGCACAATCTTCTGAATGATTAGCCTTGATTTTCAGTTCAACAAAAAAATCACAATCAGATCTCGATCTAGACATTATTAGATATGCACATGACGACATCCGTAACATCCAGTTAGTAGGCAATAACAACAGATATTTTCTTAAATAGCTACAACAACAAAATATCATCGGGCTTATTGTTAACATGGATTAAGGTCGCAAAAATAGACTCGTTTGTAAATTCGATACATTTATTCGTGTTGTCGAAGCAACAGACAAAGTTCAATTAATAGTACTTTTTATATTTCGTATAACAGTCGTGGGTAATTGGATTGTGTGGGTGTGTGTACATATAATAGTGTAATTCGTGTATGTATGTTTAACTTCAGAAAAATCACAATAAAACACTAGGCAGAGGTGTACTCACGCCGCATATTTTCGAGGTTATCGATATCCATTTTTGAGTTTTTTGGTTTCCAGTGTTACGAGCCTAGCGCCCAACTCCTTGCTTCGCTTAGAACAGCGCTCTCTTCCAAGGCGGCAGATTGGCAATCAACATGCCGTTTACGGTTATAAAAGTCAGTGCTTATATTGTTTCTAAGATCAGAGATTTTTGTGGTTATCTCAGATCTTACGCTTGAAATCTGAGTGTGTAGATGCCCAATGCTCTTGAGTGCTCGTTGCTATCCTCACAACATCGGCGATTGTAGAAGTCTCCGCCGCTGATTAAATATAACCAAACATTTGTTATTCAGCGAAACTACGATTAAAAAGTCTGATCGGAACTCAAGAAATCCAATTTATGTTTATCGCATGATTTAATCACGGATTAAGTTAAATAAGGACTGATGAAATTAGCCCTGAGTAGAATAATGTGTGCTGGTACCAAGACTTTATCAAACAGCTGTAGCTGCAAAATGAGATTATTCTGGCCAAAATAGTTTAATTCGAAGAAGAGTAAAAGTATTTTTTATGGGGTTGAGTTTTTAACTAAATATTTAAATCGTTAGTGCTCAGCGGATCATTATTGTTAGGGTTTGAAATTGTTTCGCATGGAAATAAAAATGAAACACAAAATTTAACGGTTTTACCGGTAGTAACTAACAATAAAGCGTGACCAAAATCAATAAAAACTATCTTAAAAAATCTTATTTATTAAAAAAAAATTTAAGGGAAAATTTGTAACAAAAAATATTTCTTGGTAAGAATAATTTATTCATTGTAACAACAAAAACTTTTATAGTAAGTATTTCAATTTTTAAAATTTCATTTTTTGTTTTTATTATATTATATGTATGTGTATACAGAAAGGGTGACAGCTTTCATAAAAAACAATTCATAGAAAATCAATGTATATAAAACCAATTTATTGAAAAAAACATCGAAAAATCAATAATGGCTCATTGTGAATCCAATCTTGTAAAGAATCATTGAGTTTCAACAAATTAATAATTACGGTAAATCTAGAGAAATATTAAATTATGCATTTAATGATGATGATGATGTGATGAGGGCCGTCTCATAAAGACTAGTCCAGCCTATATGCCACCAGATGCGTTCTGCGTTGTACTATTATACTAGGGACATTTTGCAGTAGACAGCAATGTCGTTTAATAAAAATTCACGCAATTGTTATTCCGGCAATCGTCGTACAACCGTTATTCCGTTATTATTTTTCCGGCAATGGTTATACGGCAATTGTTATTCCGGCAATTGTTATTTCGGCAATTGTCGAACAACCGATTAGTGGTGTTGTTTTTTTCTGAGGTACTTCTGCGTAAGTTTTGAGTGTCCACGAAGCGAGGAGCAAATCACAATTAATTTCTGTGTACTTCGGTTAAGAATAATTCTGAATATATTACAGAAATTCTCGATATATAACAAATAATACAAACATTTGAAAAATAATACCAAATATATTACATATAATTCAAAATATTACGTGAATTACGTAATATTTCGTGATATTACGTAACATTTGGTGAAATTACGTAATATTTCGAGATATTACCTAATAAATCGTCATATTACATACTATTACAGCATATTATTACCTATTGCGTTTTCGTTGCTCGATTCAAAGCGTGCAACCTTTAAGAATAAAAGTGGAAGAGATTTCTGTTGCAAGTCAAAAATATCTGTAGCATGTGTGAAAACAAACATTTATGGACGTAAGAAAACTTAAGGTTGTAAACTTCTGGCGCAAAATGTGGTAATGCACAACCGTGTCGTGTAAATGCCGCAACAGCCGTTTGGCTGTGTTACAAATTGACACTGGGCCGTAAAGAACTGTGCAATGGGCATTGTACAGCCCGTATAGAGGCACCTTAACATCTTAACTAATATAAAAAACAATTAGTTACGCGAATAATTAACAAAATATTACGAATATTACAAAAGATTACAAATATTATAGAAAATTTCAAAATATTACGAAATATTCGCGATATATTACAAAATTACGAAATAATACATATATTCTTAATTTTTTTACACCAGATTACACGAGTGAACTTGCCTCGCCACGAAGTCTTGTAATTACCACTGATTGACTACGAATTAATCTGTTGGATGTAGATCATTCTGTTAGATCTTGATTGATGTCTCTGAATTTGGGGTTCGAATTTCCCATGTCTGCTTCCATTGTTCCCGTATTCCTTTAATTATCGATTTGTTGGAATCAGTTTTTGTGCATGTTGTCTCTTCTTCGTCTGGATGCAATGTTGCTTCTTTTGCAGATGTATCTGCTAGTTCATTTCCTTTGATGTTAATGTGACCTTATAATATGATATTATAAGATGTTATTCTAATTATCTTCTAACACATCTTATTTTTTTCACATATATATATTATACATTATATTAATATATATATGTTATATATATATATTTTAAATTTTATTTTTTATTTTTTTAGGATAAGTATATATTTTTAAATTTTTTTTTTGTATTTTGCTATATATTTTAATTATTACTTGCCTTTTCTTCACAACTTGGTAATTGAGTTGTGTCCTCGTGTATTTATTTTTTTAGGGCATTCATCTTCTCGTTCTTCCTGTTCCTTTTGTTTTTTTTTAGGACTTTGGTATAACTTTCTTCACTCCTTCAATTGTCTAATCCTTATAAGAGACCAAAAATGGCCGAAGGTGGTCAGTACGATCTAACCCTCGACGAATCTCCAAAATACCGACAATCTAAACACTTTATCAGAAGCCCCAGATCGTCAGGTAGCGATATTCATTGTATATGGCAGGCGATATAGGATTACCACGCTGACCAATCTCCTTACGGGTCATTGTCTTAATAAGCACTTTCATTAAATTGGAGTTAGGGAGAGGAGGAAACGGTAGAACACTTTATATATGTGAATTCTAAGACTCATGAGACTAAGGTTGTCTACATTAGGATGCTTCATCCTAAACCCGTAACGATTTGGTTAAGCTCAAACTTAAAAAATATTTCGAGCTTTATGCAGAGTATTAAATGGTTTGAGTATGATAGTTCTTTTTAAATTGAGACCTGCGTGCGTTCGTCTCTTTATCAAGAGACGTATATTTCAACATCAATCTAATCTAAACCCTCGACGATAAATTAGAATGGAAACTTAGCCAGCTTTCCTCCGAAATGTTGACACACGAAATTATTTTCCATAAAATGCGACCGTTGCCTTCACTCAGCCAGAGAAGGGATCCACTATTGGACCTCCTCAGAATGGAAAACATCACAATGTAAGAGGCATATTTAACGATGGCACAATGACATTGGCAAATACCAAGTCGATGAGCATTTCGTTGAGTGCTTGTCTGTTTGCTTTGACTTTATGGAAATGCAACTACAACATACTGTTAAAACAGTAGAAACTCATCTAGAATTGGACGAAGAGCAATCAATTTCATAAAATAGCACAGAGTTAACGAAACTTCGCTCCTCGTTATCTAGCGCTTCAACAGCTTTTACCATTTTCAAACTACAACCAGTCAAACTTGATAGCAATCCATCAGCTGGACCAAAAAGGGATTTAAATCGCATCAAAACATGGAGTTTGGACAGTCCACCCACTAACCAGTTTAAATTAAAGAAACCAGGTACCAATGAAACCCTGGGCAAATTGGTTAAAGAAGACCTAAAAAACCTTTAAGCTTAAAAGACAACGATGAATTGCACCTCCCTAATATAGAAGTTGAAATGGAATCCAGATGCAAGCAAACAAATGTCTTAATTAATTAAAAATTTAATAAATTATAAATACATTTTTAATTTAATTTAATTGCTTTGCCTCGAAACGAGCCACTCGTAACTGATCCAAAGAACAGGGAATTTCAAAAAATTCAAGAAGGGCCGCAGAAACCTCGTAACTATTCCAAAGAACAGAGAGGGTTTCGAGAGCACTCGCAAAGAAGCTTCAGAAACAGAGTATAGGTTTCGAGTACTTATAGAAGCCTCCGTTGTCACTGTTGGCCGCCAAATGACCACAGACCACATAGGCTTTAAAGAACAATCCACCCGTTTACTGAAAAAGCTTATCCGAAATGTTCAGACCAGCTCAAGTCCACCGAAATGGCTTAGTATCAATCCGAAGCCACAGAAAACATTACAACCTGAGACCCAGATGAATGTTATATTTTGTTGATGTAAAATGTCTGCTGCGATTTTGTCTTGGGTAAAGGACTTAAGAGCTTGGTGAGTTCTCAGTGGGTCGGTTGTTATCATTATATTTTATTTTATTATTTTTAATTGTATTTCAAGTTTTACCGGTAAGATAAATTAAATTTAGCACTATATGCGGTAATAATTAAAAAGGCTGTTTCTGTAAATATCGTTAATGGATGCCCTAATTTATATCTCTTTACGGCGGCATGCCATAGACCCAGTTGCAATTCATATACAAACGAAATCACAACATGATATATTCGATTTTTAGAATTCATAAATCGCGAATTTCATCCTGTGGAATTACCCCACGTCGACATTCACACACTTTTTTGTTATTTTACCCCGCGGTCGCTTACCCCGCCAATACTGACACATTTTTTAATTGTATTTCATACAAAGGACCTACACCCCGCCGAATTTCGCTCACATTTTTTACGAATTTCATTTCTTAGACGCTCACACCACCGTCGCACAGTGGCGTTTTTTCCCTTAAAAGCGCTCATAATTCAATTATCGAAACTCAAAATTATACATATTTTTTTTTGTATATATTTCAATATGAAACAGCGCATTCTAAAAATTAAATTATTTTTTTGATAAAAATCAGGTATTGTATAAAAAAATGGTTAAAAATGATGGTTTTTCAATAAAATTTTAATATAATATTATTGAAATACATGATTTTATATAGACCGATAACTATTATAACCTATTTTATGTATAATTTAATATTCTATTTTTTTATACATTTAATTAAATTAAAAATCATATATAATAAAAAAAAAAACTAACACTTAAAAAATATGATCTAAAAAACAAACCTTTTTTAAAAAAATTGATAAATGTTTGAATAGACTTTTCGTATTCATCGACTCTTGCCGACCGTAAGTTATTACAAGTATATGTTTATATGTAACTTCTGAGAATACTCGTGTGAAAAATTGGCTGCCCTATCTTGTCCTACCGTTTTTTATGAGCATTTCAATAACTCGTGTTTCTGCAAATATACACTGAAAAATCACGATAAATACAAAATTACAACCAAATATTTTTTGATAAAGATAAAATAAAAAAATAAATTTATAGCATGCGTTGGAATTTGAAAAAAAACAGAATTTTGTTAAAAATATTATTTTTTTATGCGCCCATGCGACGCAGACGCACACCGGGAAATATATCAATATTT
>JAAAKO020057378.1:0-10543 GCA_010015015.2 Bolitophila cinerea | reverse complement strand
AAATAAAAATTGATTGTGAAAAATTAAAAATACAATTATATAAAAATAAAATGCTAATCTAAAATATAAAAACAATTATATAAAAATAAAATGCTAAACTGAGATCACAAACAAAGGACAACTATCGAAACACTTAATATGAGATCATGTACCTCCCTCGCATGGCTCGTAGTGCCGAAAAAGATAGTACTTGTAAGACACATCCAATAATCAGGGCAGAGAGATGGATCTGACACAGACAATTATTGACGAGAATATAGAGCTGAAATAACTCTTATCAGTGAACCTTACAAGCAACTAACAGACAGCCCCCAAATAACCAATTCCTGTAAAACTTGCTTTAAAGTTGCTGTATTTGGACTTATTATGTTGGTGCCCTACATATGAGGTTTAAATCAGCTATTTTTTAAAGTTTTTACTTTAGATCCACTTTAATTGTAGTCGATTTATGAATATCCTTTATTATAGCTATAAAATTGCTGGTTTTAAAGCAATAACTGTATATTTACTTTTGTGAAAGGTGATTTATAGGGTTCCTGTAAAACAACTTTTATATTGCTAATCTTAAAGTCACATCATCATTTGAACGCTCCAGTTCTGATTTGGACGAGCAGAAGAAACAATAATCATGAGCATGAGCCCTATTTCAGTTCAAGGGAGGATGATACATACGAACCAATCTAAATCGCCCATAACCTACAGGATATTGATAAAAAGAGCAAGTACATTGCGAAGCCAGGAGCAATGATGCTATACACATAAATTACTGTCCCTGGTGCTTATGTCAAAAAAACCATCTGTTGAATAATATGTGTTTTTTTCATTATTCGTAGCTTATTTAAAGGCAATTTAAAGAGAATAAGATATTCATCATTTATAGCTGAAATAAAGGCCATTTAAAGGAAATGATAAAATTAATTAAAACACATACTTTTCTTATAATTCGCTAGAACCACTTTTACATTAAGAATTCATAGCAAAAGGCGATTTAAAGAGAATAGGATTTTTTCATAATTCATACCAAATTTAAATGCAATTTAAATGTAATAAGAGTTTTTCGTCATTTATAGCTGAAATAAAGGGAATTTAATTTTTTCATAAATCGCATATTCTTCTTAGGATTCGCTAGAATCATTTTTACATTCTGAATTAATATCAGATTTAAAGACCATTTATAGGAAAAAGGATTGTTATCATCATTTATAGCAGAATTAAAGTTTATTTAAAGGTAATTAGAATTGTAAAGCATCTTTCAAGCAAGTTAAAGTTTAATAAAGCTTAACTTTGGTATTTGCAGTGGTTTTTGTGTATCTTCTATAGGTCATCGCGCTAGGTTTTTTTGCTTAAAAACATGGATCTCACACTGCGCCGGTATGAAACCGGGTTCGGTCAAAACGGTACTTTCAATTATCAATTACAAATAATAACTAAAGCGAAATTATATAGATAATTACATTTAAAGTTTCAGCGATCTTAGTACTATCAAATAGCGTAAAGAAATAAAAGAAAAAAACACGAAAAATATATTTTTTTTATAATACTTACTTACTTTAAAGTGTTCCAACAGGTAAAATAATGTAGTTGCTTTAATTTAGCTATATAGTTCCCTTCATTCAACATATTTTTCTTTTATTTAAAGGTAAATAAAAGTCTAATTAAAGTTAGATCCCTTTAATATAGCTTTAAAGACCGTCCACTTCGCCTTTACATCTACTTTAATAATACAATAACAGTGATCTACCTTTAATAGGTTTCTTTTAATGTACAATAAGAGCAACTTTACAGCAAGTTATACAGAAATTGGTTACTTCATTCTGGAAGTTGACACACGGAATAGCCGGTCATCATATGTGTTAACTCCAAATCAAAATAAGTTAATAAATATATGGAGCTTTTTGTACAAAAAGCTTTATCTACTCATTTAAAAATACAATTAGATCTTATTTTGAATAAAATAAGTACTATCTACTATAAAAACTCCAATTACATAAAATATTAATTACTTTTTATTTTTAGCATTAAATATATATTTTTTTAATAATACTAGCTGACCCGGCGAACATTGTTCCGCCTTAGAGGCAATAAATGAGCAGATTTTTTATTTTATTAATTTAAATTTTTTATTATGATAATAAATATAAATAAATAAAATCAAGTATTTTAATGAATCTTTATTGGCCATGTATTCTGGTGCATGGGTTGCACTCTTCAGTGAAGCATCTTGTGATAGCCGACATTTTTAGTTTTATTATCAGACACAAGAACAAATAACGCAGATGGTCTTCCGACTTGTGAATATGCCACATATAATTGGCGAATGCAAGACAGATCAGAATATGAAGTCGTTTAAATTGAAACGGCATTTCGGTTGGGATCATTGGAATCCTTGGAATGCGAACTTACTCAACTTCGAATTTTCCTTTGAGTATCGTCGCGTAAATCAATGTTAATCAATTTATCAATTTTTGAAGTATGATTAACAGTTCTACCAGGGGCATCCAGGAAATATAATAACCAACGTTGTAATGTGTCTTGAACCTTTTGGAAATAAGTGAGGAATATGGAAAAATCCAACTGTTGTCGACAACGAAATCCATTCTTTTCTCTTTTGTTGTGATAGTTCGACCGTTATCATCGGGTAATCGACGCCGATACAGTGGATAACCATCGTTGCCGGTGACAGTCTCCGCTGGTAATTTCCGTCGATATCGTTTGGAACACTTGCCATCGACCATGCAAGGTGATTGGGGATTGATGGCACCACACGGTTCATGAATCATATTTGTAATTACAACATGTAGGTCTGGATAGGCTTCGTGATCGTGAATCTCAGTAAGGGCTCAGGTCGCGGACTCAATAATGGCAATTGTACTTTCCTACTAAGATAGCACAATCCAGGCGTTTCTCCGGAAAACTTCAATGCGCCACAATACTCGCAAACAACGTCTATTGGCCCCCCACCAATTTTCAGTGTAACTAACACGACTTTCTTTTATATATACATATGAAACGCTATATAAAAATACGAGTTTTGAGAAGCGTGGTTTCGAGAAGTGTGGGGTTTCGAGAACTGTGAAATGGTGATGTATGAGTTGCAACCAGTCCAACTGTCTATAGATTGATTCTATCTGACACACATATAAAAAAATCTAGGAATCATATTTTTATTTGATAAGTGCTTTTGAGTCATGACTTATTAAATCACTTCAAATCACTCAAAACGCTCTCCAAATTCGTTCTATTCGGTTTGTCGGCAGACAAAAAAATATGCCAACAACTGCGTAAGTACACATCGTTTTCCATTAAAAAAACACAAATATTACATCCCGCCAAAAGTGAAATAGGACATTATTCACACACACACAGAATAAATCAGTAGGACTAACAGTTTAAGCCAGAGATTGCAAAAAAAAAATATTCCCAACAAAAATGACAAGCTTACACAAATGAAATGTGAATTTTCGTCCTGGCGCAGATACGAGGACACCAGGATTAAATTACTATAAATAAAATAATATGCAGTCCTTGTGTGTGTGTTTGTGTGTGTGTCTGTGTGTGTATTGTACAATAATTCATTTATTGTTAATCAGTGCGCTCGCCGAAGCACGCATAATTCTTTCCTGCGAGAAAAGCCAAAAAGAGGACCAAATTCGCATCGGTTTGCTTTTGTTGTTTGTGTGTGTCTCTCTCTGTATGCGTGTATCTGTGCGCATGATTGCACACATACACACACACAGAGATACAAAAATGTCCTTCGTTTTGAGTCAGTGCGCACGCGCATCTTTAGCGGTCGGTCTGGAGCAGCGGCTTAGGATCACGTGGTATAATATCGTGCACGTCCTTTCAAATTGTGTATTGTCATATAAACATATATATGTATATATATATATATAATGAGAATATTGTCGTGTCATCGGTGTAGGTAAGAATAAGTACTTTATATATATGTGTATATTGTGTATGATATATAAAAGGATCCATTCATTTATTTAAAGCAAACTCAGGCTGAAAAAAAGGAAATTGTCATTCGGCTCGAAACATAGATAATCGCTCCTGAATGGAACTAAATCGAGCGAGTGCGTTTCGTTTAAACACACCGCATGCTATAAATTATGGCGAAAGGATACGGCTGTTCAATTAATGGGGAAACGTAAATAGGGATTTTTCGAAGGATTTATAAAGATGTGCGATTGCAATACGATAATTGCATTTGAAAATTCTATAATTGAGTGAGATATAAAGTTTTTTTGTCATTTAATGTAGTATATAATATAAATACTAAAGAATTTTTTTATATAATACTTAGAAAGGGGGGAAATTGATTGATTCTATAAAAATATCTAACAAACATTTAAATAAATATTAAATACAAGTAACAAGTATCAGGTATGTATTTCTATGAATACTATCTAAATTGATTTTATATTATTTTCAATATATTGATCTTATTGAAGTTTTCCATTCCCACAACGATAAACTAAACTAATCCACCAAATAAATCAATAAATTTCCCATCGATGCGGTGGGATCAAAGGAAGTTTCACTTGAATGTTTGTTATTGTTTTTGTTGGTATATAAAATATATACATTTTACAAAATTCCTAATATGTATTATAACATTATCTGAACATTACATATATACCACCATTTGATTTTAAAGAGAGGTGTCGCTTGCAGTGTCGCCATTCATTTATATCTACGTAACTTTTCCGAAATGGATACACATGAATGTTGTGTTGTGTTGAACCCTCACAATGACAACACTGTATTGTCATTGTTTTGAAAACGATCGGTAACTATCGGTAAACATTTGAAGTCATTGAAATCGGCATGTTTCACTTGCGGTGTGCCGTCGCTTTGATTGCTCCTGAAATGTTGTTTTGTTATTGTTTCGTCGATCGCATTTTTTTTGGGTCGGCACATCTTTGGCACAATCTTCAAGGCAAGGAAGGTGCAATATTTATTTAGTGTCGAATCATTGAAACATCAAAGTGACAGCGCAGAAAGTATCCATTTTTTTAGGGTTGTTATATAGCGATAATTACGGAACTACGGAACAATGAAAAATGATATGTAGAAAAAGAATTGAGGTTATGTGAACCCATATACAAATCAAAATATCAACATGTCATCTGCTGACCATGAAGGACTTTTAACGAACAAAAAGATAAATATTTTGGTCAAAGATTTTTATTTCTTTGGGACGGAATTGCATGGTCAAGAAGATTCAGATAGTTTTTGTTTTACACGATAATCGCACTCAACACATGTTATATATCACTTTCGCGTGATCGTTGAGGAGAAGGAGAGACCAAGTTCAAGTGGTTGGCTCTCGGGTGGTACCTTATTGGATTAATGGCCTTGGGGACGCATAAGACGTCCGGGTCTTGGTCTTGCGTGAGACCAACTCTTATTTTAGTTTTTATACAAAGTACGCGTTTTGTGTGTTTTAGTCTTGCGAACAATCTCTAGAGAGGCATCTTGCTGACCCGCTGCTGTCTTATCCAAGCAAGCGAATTGTGGGAAGAGTGCCGGCCTTAAAAAGCCGGCTGTCAAGGTTGTTCCCGCTATAACATCAAGCACAGCAAAATAGTATCAAATTAAAAGCATAAATCTACAAGAAACTAAAATTATTATTAAATAAAAACTAATTTACCAGGGACGGGATCGTCTAAAATTATGAGTTTGAAAATGAGTGAATGTTGACACTAACTTACCAAATTCTCACCTCTTGTGACTTTTTAAGGCATATGAGTTTGACATATATGAGTTTTACTAAACTCATTAGTGAGTATGAAATAAAATATCGGTGAATTGTTTGTGAGTTTAGAATTTATTCGATTTTTTTTGCGTTTTAAATGGAAATTATTAACTTTCAACACCATTGGATATAAGTTTTATCTGATAAATAATAACTTAAATGATAAATTGATTTTTTTAGAAATGTACATTCGATAACTCATTTTAAACTCACTGTGATCAAGTATTGATGAGTTTGAAATTAAAATAATCAACGTGAACTAAAATTGTGAATTTGACTCACTCACCAACAAACATTCTCACATTTTAATGGAAAGAGTAGAAGAATTTTTCTCTATAGTTTGCCAGCAATATATATTTGCATCTCCATTTCATATGGACACAAAGCCCATGGGCCTTGTGACCATTACAAACAGACATTAGATCAATGGGATTTATGTTCGTATGCAATAAACATGAGGCCCACAGGCTTTTTGACTGTTTCTTGGGCTTTATGTCCGTTTCGTTATGGACAAAAGGCCCATAGGCTTTATGCCATGTGAAAGTCTCTGATACAGATAGCGCTGAAATACTTACTACAATTTGCGGTAACTGATATCTCTTAGATTAAATTCAATAATTCTTTATATTTTGTTTATTTTATAAAACAAATTTTGAGTCGAAATGGAATTAGAGTCGGAGTCGGAGTCGGAGTGCTTATTTCAGGCTGGTATACGTTTTAAGAACACTAATACATAATAATTGATGCAATTTTTGTTTAAATAGATTTCAGCATCTATTGGGCCAAAAATATATATAATTTTTATTTCAGATTTAAGTCATTTTTTATGGAAAAAATGAAGAGTTTTTTTGCATCTCTGATAACTAAAACATATTTTGACTTCGATGCTTGTAATTAAAGCATTTCAAATGAAATTATCGTAGACTCTTATTTGAGAAAATAAATAATAAATTCAATTTTGATTGTTATTTTTTGTATTTAAAAAAAAGAGGTATTTTACGTATATAAAAATCCCATATTATATTTTTTCATAAGTATCCCGTATTTTGAATTTTAAAATTTGTTGTTTGCTTTTAATTTTTTTAAATATTTTTATGTATATGTTATGGTAATTTAAAAATACGGGATTTCGAACCCAACCCATTAAATATATGCGGCCCGCGACCAATTTTGAGGCTTAAAAATGGCCTTTGGAGGGATTTGGGTTTTACAGGCCTGTTCAATACGTACGCGTAGCATATATAAAAAGACATACAATCCCGCGTTGTCCGTCCGTATATCATCTAGTATTAGGGCCCAAACCTTACGTCTTAGAGAATTTAAATTTAGAACACAGCTTAGTGTAAAATAAAAGATAATATTTGCACAAGGAAATATATTTTTTTTAATTACGCCAGAATTTTGCGGGAGCAAAAACCTGTTTATGTAAATTTGATTTTAAATACTCCAAATGGCCTATTACGACATCCAACTTATTTTCAGTAAATAGTAATTAAAATCACATTTCTTGTTAATGTGATTTTAATTAAATAATTAGCTACGAGAAGCTGTAGAAATAATTGCAATATTCGATAAAGGGTGTCCCAGAAACAAAAATACGTTTTTTTATAACTAGATAACAATTTCCAGTATCTCATGGATATTTTATAATAAAGAATCCACTAATTCATAAAAAAATGAGCTACAAATATGATTTTCTTGTATATTTAAAACTATTTTAGTAGAATATCTATATATAGGAAGCCTTGAGTATGAGACAATTTTGAGACACTCGGAAATTCATCTCTCGTTTAATCTCGAGATAAATTAATATTTAATATTTATAATATATAAAATGTTTTTAATTTTTAGTAAATATAAAACTTTTAGAATATTATTAGGCTTTTGAAAATTCTAAATAGTAAAATAAAAAAAAACTAATCTTTTTTTATTGTAAAATAATAGGTCTTTTTTCGGTTATTCCTAAAATTTGAAAAATCTTATAGTCTTAGGATTTAGGATTTTTATGGAATATTTGTTGTTTGTTATTGATTGTATAATTTTAAGATCGCTTTTTTGTAAATATTTAAAATATATATTATAGATATTTAAAAAAACAAGTACGAAATTCTCAAATCTACATTAATTTTTATAAACTTTAAATTCTAAATTCTCAAATCTCTAGATTTTTTTATAATTTCAAAAAATAAAATAACGAAATATTAAAATATTTGTTTTAATTATACACTTTCTAATTTCGAAATACTATATATTTAAATAGTTTATAATATATTAAAATATATTTTTTTAGATTTTATTAGGTTTTTGTAATTTATCGAAAGAAAAATAAAGTAAAAATAAAATCAAGCTTTATTTAGATTTATATTCTTGATTTTTTGGCAATACTTAAAAAATGTAATTATCTTAACATTTGTTTTTTAGAAAAAATATAGGTTAGCGATTTTCAAATCTCAATATATATATATATATTTATATATGTACATATTTATTTCATAACAAATATAAAACAAAATCAAAAGAATGTCGTAAAATAAAAAAAATCTTTAATTTTGTATCCATATTCTCGAGATTTTTTTATATGTTTTATAAATTATTTATAAATCGAAATTTTGAAATCTCTAAAATTTAAAAATCTGTATTTATTTTAAAAGAGAACACTGTTATAAGTTTTCGCAAACAACATTTATAATCATAGCTATATTTTTCTTACATTGATTTCGAGAAGAACTCCAATTATCTTATTTGCATAGATTTTGTGTCCCTCAAACACCGTTTAATCCCGTTCCTCTAAGGTCTCCATTAAAAAGCCGAAAAAAAAACTTAATACTCAATTACCAGCACGATAAAATGTAAATTCGCTAAACCGGCGCTCGTGTAAAAATGTTTTCCTTTGCAATACAACCGAAAACCCGACCAAAACCATAAAAGTGTTTTCAATTGTTATTACTACAATTGGAATTGTGCGGCGCAGGCGGCGGCGGCGCGGAGGTCGGGCGGCAGCAGCGTCGGCGTTTGCGCACAATACAGATTCACACCATTTACCTTTGTGGCCCAAATGTTAGGTATTTGTGTGTGTGTGCTCTGCTCCTACTTGCCGTTTTCGTTTGTGCGCAACTCTCTTATACACCAGCCAGGATTTTTTTTATGACTTTGCTCACAAACAACACAGACACAGGACCAGGGACACGCCAGGACAATGTAACACAATGCGACACAACGCAAGCGGGTATCTGCGCGCGAGCGCTCTCTTATAGTGTCGGTGTGCTAAAAAGCACCATCTCACACACCATAAAACCTAGGGGTTGTTTGAAATGTGCCGCTCCTCCTCCGCCCGCCGTCGCAGGTTGTTCATCCACCTATACATTATTCGATTGTATTGTCTTGTTGGTCGTTGCGCGTGAATTGTATGCCGGTTGGAAAAGATTTTTTTGAATTAATTTCGCAAAGCGGATTTATTGTTCCCATCGCTGGATATTTTTCTAGCCAATAAAACGGGCATTGTTTTCAATGGGTTCTTTGTTTATGTGGACACACATTGCTCATTCCAGATTGCGGGGATGTTATATGGAACAATATGCAAACGACTTTTTAGTCTGAAACAATTGATTTTGTTTTTCCTGGGTTTTATGGGATGTGCATTAATATAAACAAATCTAATAAATCAAAACTTATTAATTCGAATTTATATTTATATTTATATATATTTATTTAAACTCGAGAGTTGGGTTCCATCTAAAATCCTGTATTCGTACGAAATCTTAAAAAACAGGACTTATAAATCCTAAAATGTAATTCTCGAGATTCTCTAGATTTTAGTCTATTTAAAGTTTAAATTAAATACATATATTTATATTCATTGTTTTGTTATTGAATCTCGAGTTTTGATATATAAAATACTAATTTCAAATATAAATTGCATTTACAACAATTAGTCCTATGATTTCAATATATTCAATATTTTAAATATATTTTAATTTGTTTTTTACTATTAATTTTTTTAAAATACTTAAAGTGCTAAATATTATTAAAAAAATAAAGAAAACAAATTTAATTTTTTCAAATCATTTTTTTTATATTGAAGATTAGGGAACTTTTTAAAAGAAATTCTAAACGATATTCTAAATTACATAAATTTTTTTTATCATTATTAAATATAAAGAGTTTGTGGTAAGAGCCTTTAAAAAATTGAAATTAAAAATTAAGAAAATATGTTAGGTTTTTTTAATTGAATGTAAAAAAAGAATCTAGAATCTTAATTTTTCATTAAATATAAATTAAATATGTTTTATTGATTATTGAAAGTTTTAGTACATTTTAAATAATAATACAAATGTGCTATAAAATTAAAAAAATGAGTGAATCTTGGAACAATATAAATTTTGTGAATCTGGAATTTACAAAAATATTTTATTTAAGAATCTCGTTCTTTTTTAAATATTAATGCAAATATAAAAAAGGCTGCAAAGTACGACCTAAAACTTAAATGAAAGGTTACAGTTAGTACATGAGAGAAAAAGAGAAATAGAGAGAGAGAGAAAGAAAGATAAACGACAGCCCTCAAAGTTTGCTTGTTTTGGATTTTTTTGTTCTTGACAATTTTTTTTGTTCTTGTTTTTTATTTTAATTTTTGTGTTTAATTTTTTTATTTATATATATTTTTTAATAATTATTGTTGTTTTTATCTTTTTATTATTGTTTTGGTCGTTCTATTGTTTTATTCTGTTTTATAAATATAAATATATAAATACATAAAAAAAAAACAAATTAAAAAAATTCTCAAAT
>JAAAKO020057367.1:0-10543 GCA_010015015.2 Bolitophila cinerea | reverse complement strand
GAGGATGCACCGCCTCAGAGTTTTTTTATAGAGCACGGGGCCTGGGTGATCCTCGTGTTGCGGCAGTTATCACACAGGAAAAATAATATTGTTCCATATAATATGAAGCATTTCGTAGTTTTGATATATACTCATTTTTTGAAAGAAGTTTAGATTTTGTATATACAATATATATATATCTGTAATATTAAAATCAAATGTTTTAGTTTTTACTAAAAAAATGTATTGATCTCCATTAAATGTATTGATTCAATGGAGATCAATACATTTTTTAACATAAAATATACGGAGTTTTAAGAAGATATAAATAGTTAAAATGCTAATTAGTTAAAACTGCTATCATTTCAAAATTGATTTCTAGAGTTGTAATTATTTTGAAACCAGCAGACATTTAATTTTAAAATATAAGCCTATGAGATATGTTATTATCCCCATATTATCATTAGTATTTGATGAATATTAACCGTACAAACTTTTTAAATGCATAAATGTTTTTTCATTTAATTTCCAAATGTATTTTTATACACATTTTAAATAATTATATATATTTTACCGTTCTCGTATTAAAATGACACAACATTACAGAAAACGAGAAAATATTTCTAAAAAACCACCGGTTATCATCAGAGGTCTTCGTCTGGGGTCACTATTAAACTTCGTTTCAATAGATGACATATTTCGATATGCGTCTGATGGTCCAGAACAACAAAAAAACAAGAGTTTTTTTTTTAAATTATGCAAACCGCCTTTGATTTGGCGAATGTTATGTTCTGCTGTAATCGGACACTGCGTGATGGCGGATGAAGCAACTGTAGCCTATGTATAATATAAATTTTATAAGAATGTAGATTACATATATGCGTATAAGAAACCAACAATATATAATCGTTATATGCCAGAGATTTTTGCGCTTTTTGCCCTCTATGATTTTGAATTCTAGGCAGTGATTTATTCGAATCATGTGTATGTGTATGGTATGGTTTGTTTTTTTGGGTGATGGCGACAGAGCAAGGTCAAATAAAGTGCTCCAGATTTTTTGAAACGTGATTGCTTCTTATCAACGAGGCCTTTTATATTATAAAAAACAAGACATAATATTTTAGATTTCAAACATTGCCTAATTAATAAATTTATTCTATGCAAAGTTTATCACTTTTAATAAAATCAAATAAAGTTCTTTCGGCGATGGAAATTTAGTTTTACATTTTTCAGACAAAATATTTATGTCACACACATCTATGGTGCTACTGTACGCATGTCTGAATAAACGCGAATTTAAAAGTGTAAAAATAATACGTTTTGCATAAATGCCTAATGGATAAATAATATTTGTTACGCCAGTACAAACAAAAAATTGGCGTCAAAGTCATAACGGCTAAATGTGTGTGTCAGAATTATCGTTCCCGCTAACTGATGCTTTGTGCGGGTTAGAGAATGTAGATTGAGTTTACGTCTTCAAAAAGTGAAAATTGATAAGAAGAATACACACCGAAAGGGTGACATGCAAATTATCCACTGCGTAGATATGTACTGAAAATGATTTGAGGTCAATTGCATGCTGCCTCGGAAGTGCATTTTTCTCACAAAATGTATGTGAGAAGATTTCTAAGTGCATACAAATATCTAGGTTACTTGAATTCCGATTGTATATTGTTTACAAATTACATCCTTTTTTAAATTCTCTATATTAGTTTCGCGTGTCTGTGATCTTGCTTGCGCAGATTTTTATGTTTGGGTGTGTCTTTTGAGACAAAGACAGATACAGCAAAGACATTTGCGACAAAGACAAATGGAGCCAAGACAAATGAGTGTAAAACAGGACATGACAAATGAGGCATATGACAAATGGGGCACGGACAAATGCGGCACATAGTAAGGACAAACGCGACATTTTATATTATATACATCGCATTTTGATTACTATATATAAAAATACAGCATTTGTCCGTGCCGCATTTGTTATTTTCTCATTTTTAGAATGCCCTATAACGCAAATACCATGTGCCGCATCTGACAAAATAGCACTGCTCTATTTGTCCGTGCCTCATTTGTAATGTGCCGCATTTGTCATTTACTCATTTTAAGAATTGCCGCATTTGTATTATGCAGAAAATATACTGTGCCGCATTTGTCTTTGCCTCTAATGCGATCTAATTAACCAACTTCCTGTTTTCCAATCGAGCTGAAACTTGGCCCATTGACTTGTTGCCGTTGACAATACATTCTATTTAATTTTTCCCTTACTCTCATTAGAAGGTAGAAACAGCGTAAAGAACAAAAAATAAGCGAATCGAAATAGTTTTGCATTGTAAAAACTGGAATTGTTTTATATAAATAATATCGATTGATTAAAAAAAACAGTTGATATATTTAATATTTATATATTACCCGGGTTTTGAACAAAAAATATAGTATAACATTATTTGCTCTGCGCAAAATACATACAGCATACAAACTTGTAACCCTATACTTGCTCCCACACAAACACACATGCTCGATCTATAGTGATGCAAGCATATATACTTCTCGAGCTTGTTTATATGTGCTTCTTGTAAAATTGTGTTGGAAAATATGTGGAAAACCGTTTTTATGTGTGTACAGTTTAATTTTATTGTAAACAGAATGTGCGCGCGGACAAAATTTGTGGCATATTCAATTAAACATTTTTGTTCACGCTATTTTCGTAATATCCAACGATGTAGTCACGATGGAGACTAATATGTACAAAACAAGTATATGTTGCAGGTTTTTACACATTTTTTTTAGAATGTATTTTTTTTATATTTTATTAATCTAATAATATATATTTAAAATAAAATGAACTTATAATAATACAAATTATGGTAAATTAAGAAAAATTACAAAAGATATAATAATTAAACAAACGATGATTCTAAATAACAAGTAAATTCGTAAGTATTTATTTTTTATTATATACTTTAAAACTTTTCAATTATAATATTTATCAGCTTTCATTATTTATTTATTGCTTTAAATGCGCACTGTTGTGGCTGTTTTTAAGGTTTGAACATTTTTTATGTTGTCACCCAAATTGACTCTAAACTCATAAAACATATAAACTTTTAGCCCCCTGGAGGGGAAACTTTATTTACCACCGTAAAGAATGTACACAATGATCACGGATCAAATCAGTTTAGCGTTTTTGGTTTAACGGCCACCCTAATGCGCACTTATATTATATAACGTAAGTATATAACGTAAGGACAGCCTAAACAAAATCTAGCGCAGCTTTTTATTTGCTAAATAACTTCGCAAGCAAACATCAAACATGTTGTTCTTTATCATTCTTTCTTGCGTCTCTTTCAGTTTGTAACTTATAAATAAGTAACGGATGTTTTTTTGAGTGATTCTGTATTACGAAAAAAACACCGTAAAACTGGTTTCTAGGAGTGTTTTTTAACCAAAACACATAGCGAAGGAGAAAGAAAAGGGATTATGGGAGAATTTTCAAAGGATTTTTTTGGCGATCAAATAAATTTGATTTTGTGGTTATTTAGTATTGCATATACTATTTATTTTACATATACATATATATATATAATATTATTATGAAATATAAATATACAAGTAATAGACTTAAAATATCTTTTTTTACTATATTATATGGTAATATTTTAACATTTGAAATATATTTTAAAAGGCAGACACATTGTTATTTAAAGTTTTATATAGTATTTTCTATACTCTTTAGTCTATATGCACCTTTATGTTTAACGAGAATCCCATTTATAGACCAATGAGATACTTATTTTAGGATTTTGTATTTGAAGTTACTTTGTATAAAAATAACTTATTGTCCATATCTGCCAATGCGACGGTTAGTATTAAACCCCGATTTAATTAATATATACATAATAAATATATATACAATCTTTTTCATGAAACTAACGTCTATTTATGTGACAGTTGACAGTATATATCCTATCATAATGTATATATGTCACACATAAAAAGGCAACATCATAAACATGTAATGACCCAATTTCGACTGAACTCCAAATACCGTAACATGCAGTCTGTGTATCACGCATGCAAACGCATTCAAATACAAAATAAACACATATGCATTTATGTCGGCGGCCGGCGGCCTGGAGGATTTCGAGGCGGATTCTTAAGATTGCGTGTGCTATTACGTTATTATATATTTAGGAAGTTGTGTACGCGAGCGCATGTAGGCTTTTAGGTAATTGGAATTGCATAGTGTTTGAGTTTAGCGCGGCCGCCACACGCAAAAAAAGAAAAACTAAAATGAAATGATGGTATGCACATGTTTCATATGATATGTGCCTATGTTTATGTATATAACACAAATGTGTGGTTTAGAATATATGCTTGTGGTACACTGGTACACTGTACAGTATTCTTGTAAACCAATCAAAACAGTAGAAGAGTTATTTTAGGATTTCAAAAGTTTGTATATGTATATAAAGAGTGTTGAAGCTTTTATATCGCACCGTGAATCCGTTGGATCTTACAAATCAAAGACATACAATATGTTTCCGAGAAAATGAACATGTAAGTATTTGTATACAAATATTAAACTATATATACAAATATGGAATTGGAAATATGTATGTTGTTAAAAGATGTAATATAAAATACACTATACAATTAAGCATAACTTTAACTTTTTTTTTTTAGTTGCTTTATGTTATGCATGTTTCTATAAAAAATCCAATTAAACTATAATTAAATATTTTTTCTTTCTTTAAAGTTTGTGAACAAAAAATACTCAAATCCATTAAATTAATTTTTAAATTGCTTTTATGTAATTTAAAAAATACTAAGTTTTTAAATCTTAATCGCACCGATTATACAACTCAATAGACACCGAATCCTTTAAAAAAAAAAATAGTTATATTTAATATGTCTATGTCTATGTATCAAGTAGAGCAAAATGGGTACATATTGAGGCCTGCGTGCGTTCGTATCTTTATCTGAGAGACGAATATTCCATAACCAACCTATATATCAAGTACGAGTACATAATCGATGAATGTACTACGATTGCCCGATAAATTAGGGATGTAGGTAAAGCTTACCATATTACTACATGTTTTTTCCTCGCAAAATCCCTCAAAGAAGAGGGATAGAGGGTTAAAAATCGCCCTAATGTCTTAAGTGGTTTTTATGATACTAAAAACAACCTTCGTTAGTATACTATGTGTTTTTTGTAAAATTTATTTAAAAAAAAAACTTTTTAAAATAACAAGTAAAAATCTAACACTTGCTTAAATACACTTTTTCAAAAAATCAATAAAAAAGGCAGACTTTAACTTGATTGAAACCCCTCCTTCCCATAAGGGCAATTTTGATGAAAAATATAATTTCGTTATATGGAATTACATCCCTAAAGATTTTTTTTTGAAATCGTGATTTGGCAAATCGACTAATTGAGATTCGGCCAGTTGGCTTTTGGCCGGTGACTAATTTGTCTCTCAAATATGATGAACGTTATTTAACCACAAGGGGTAAGGGTTACATTTATTGAATTACGCCTGGTTATTTCCGGAGCAAAAACTTATTTATGCAAATTTGCTTATATCTATCTCAAATGGCATATAACGATATCCGAAATACTTTTTAACGATAGTAATTTTTAAAAAATGGCCGATTAAACTTGTTTGATTTACACAGAAAATTATTTGACAGGGTGTCCAAATGTATATATTTGTTATTGTATATTTATATGTATATTGAACTACTCTCCGACAACCGATTTTTACAAAATTAACCAGCTATGTATAAATGTAAAAATAATTGATATATTCGAAAAGGGTGTCCCAAAAACAATGCATTTACTTACAAAAAATACGATTTGTCATAACTAGATAACTATTTCTAGTATCTCATGTATTTTTTTTATAAAAGAAAAAAGAAATTAATAAATTCTTAAAAATGAGCTACTAATATATGTAAACATATGTTTTATTTGTATAATTTAAACTATATTATATTCAGTAGAATATATATGTATATTGTATAGGATAGAGCCGTGAGTATGTTTCTTGGATATTCCAACCTGTCTGGGTCTATTATTTTATAAAAAGAGTTTATTTTTTTTAATTTATTGTCAAATTTCTATTCTCCTTTTAAGGATGTTTTAAGTTTATATAAAACTAAAAATATATTGAATATATTAAAAAATAATAGGATCGAATATATATTTTTTTAAATAACTGCATTGTCAGATTTTTTTCCCTTCAAAATAATTGTTGTTTACTGTACCCACAAACCCTGAATGCAGCTGGTATTTAAAAAAAGCCTTCCTAACGTAACTCTATCATCGCATCATAAAACTAGCGTGAATCTGAATTCTATCTAATTTCATCAAAACGCCCGCAGTAGATAAACTAAATCAACAATGTTCTATATTAATTTAAAGCCGCAAACATAATTGCTTATACTAAAAACGGTCATAGTATAACAGTACAATTATATTATTAGTGGTATGCTTCAATATGCGTGTTCTGGCATATATCAAAATGTTATCTAGCTCGCAATCTAAACTAGCCTAATATATTATAATATATATATATATATATATATCTAAGACAGAGGTTCACGTTGCGTCTGAGCTCCTTAAATTGCCTGTGTCAAGTTATTTAATAATTGCAGTCTATTGTAAATATTCTTTTGCAATGTTAAGCTTGGAATGCTGACGTTGTCAGACATCATGCTATATTGTGTGTGTGAAAGCGATGTTATAATATAGAATTTCAACGTCTTAAATAATGACAGACTCGTATAAATTATATACAATGTACAATATACTATATATACAATTATTTGAACAAGTATATTACTTGCTTTAAAAATAAATATGATATGAAAACTACCAAAAAAGAACAATCTAGTTTCAAAATTCTTTTTATTTGAATTTATAGGTAAAAAATAATAAATCTTACGAAAACAACATGTTTGTGACCAAGCAATTGTACCGAAATAAAAACAAAAGTGTCACCAAATTAAATCAAAAATGTGACGAAATACATGCACAAATAAAAATGCGCACGTATACCATACTATAAATAATTTACGGTGTTAATTTACGAGTATGTATTTAAAAAAAGGTCCCAATTTAGCGCACACAGAAAAAATAATTTTGAAAAATATTAAATTAAAAATAATACACAAATTAAATGAAATATGTGCAATAAAAAATTAAAAACTTACACTAAAACAAATCAAAAATGAGCACATATTTGTGACCACAGAATAAATAACAAACAAATGATATACAATAAATTAAAAAATGAAAACAGGAATAAATGATTTGCACACTAGAAACCGATGATTTGGGCACAGGATTTGGAGAAAGAGCGTCCACAGGTAAAATTTCACTCTCAAAAATTAGGGGCGCGTGCAAGCGCGCCAATGACTCTTTGAGCTGCGCGCATTATTTTAACAAAACAACAAAAGAGAGAGAGAGAGAGAGAAAAAACGCGTTTGGAAAGGCTGTTATTTCCTGTGCGCAAATCATTGTTTTTTAGTGCGCATTTCATTTATTACTGTGGTAATTTGTATTTTCTAGTGTTCATTTGTTTTTATAAATGCTATTTTATTTGTTAGATATTCGTTTATTTTTTTTGGATGTTGAATTATTTTTAGACGTGGTAATTTTATTTTCTATGTGCTCATTTGTTTTATTGTGTGTAATTTTGTTTTTATATGTGGTCAGTATTTTTTTCCTGTGTTCATGTTTATGTGTTAAATTATATATTTAAATGTTCGATTTATTTTGATCCTTCTAAATTGGGTTGGCGGAGAATGATTGGTCTTTTAATTCTGCTTGCCCTATTAGACGTTTTGTAAAAGTTTCCAGATGTATACAGTCCTGATACTCTTTTTTATGTATTTTGTCAAAACTACAATCGATCTAGGGCACTCCTCAGATGACGATCTAAAGAACCGTGAACGTAAACCAAGAATAACACATGAAAAATGTTTTTGGAATCGTGCTTACCAGGATTGAACCCAGCATAATTTTCCATGCAATAAACAATCCTTAAACTTTTCTTTTTTGTAAAAAGACTTTTTAAATAATACCTTGATATTGAATTTGTGTACACACAAAATTTCTCAAAAAAAATTTGCGCACAAAAATTAATAAATTGTTAAAACAAAAAGTTTAATTATATTTTTTTACAAAACAGGTTCATTTTAAATGCAATAGTTCGTAGATTTATTATTAAATCTACATAGTCGCACAGTACAAATCTCGGATTATTTACAAAATAAAACAACAATAATCTAAAATGAGTTAATTAACAGTTTTTAATTATTTGTATTACAATAATAACTATTTTTATGATATATACAAACAAACTTAAGTGTTACACACAAATAAATATTAATACAAATTTAATAGAATAGTCTCTGTTATTATTATTTTTAAACATTTAAGTTGTTTTACACCAAAAATTACAAACACACATCACTGGCTGTCTATTTACACACACAATGTTTATTTTTTTGATGTTGCTTTTTTTGTTACTTAGCTATTTTGCAAGGGTCCCTTAAAAATATATTTTTTATATATGAATGTATATATATGTTTTTTTTATATATTGACGAAATTTGTACTGTGCAACGCCATTCAATAGGTTGTTAAAAATTCAAAAACAACGACAACTTGTGTTATACCGATATTTCATAGTTCATATCATACACACTCGCTCGATCAGGTGTTGGCGTGGTCGACCGATGGATATTGTGTTGACTCACACTGCTTCCAATGCCTGCAGCTCCTCCTTTACTGATTGAAACTCCACCATTGATGCGAATTGGATTGCCTGATAGTTGTGCATCACCAGCACCAACACTACCACCATTACCACTATTACCACCGTTTGCTGCCATTGCTGTCATTTCCATTGAATCCGTCATCTCTAGAGCACGCACAAATGATATTGGTCGTGTTGGTGTTGCCTTTCGCTTTATTTGAGGCGAAGGCTGTGGGGGAAAAACAGAAACACCACCGCGTAAAGCCGGATGATAGGTACCACCAGTTACATTACTCTGAATTGGGGGATATCTATGTCCAACAAAAGTACCTCCCATATTATTTACTTGTTGAACCTGTTGCGTGGGACTAGTAGGATTAGAACGATGATGATGTTGACCATCATTATGTTGACTGCTATATTCGTGCTGGTTGGTATTTGGCTGCATTCGGTTAATGATATTTATTTGACCTGGAAATTGAGGTTGATGGCTACCATTGTAACCGGGCGAGTTATCTTTCCACATATAAACGCCTCGTTGGGGACTGCCAGCGAGTTCTCGAATGTTGTCTACGGTATTATTTGTTCGGGCGTATGATAATTCAGCACCTTGTCGAACTAGTTCACCTTCAGATAAAAATCTACGCTGTGGACTCCCGTAGGAAGACTGAACATTTCGTGGAGCACCATTTTGATGTGTTATTGCAAGTGTTTGGTGCTGGGGCTGAGACTGTTGCGGAAGCCCTTGATGATGATGTATTGGAAAGTCATAGTATGGAGCACCAGGTTGATTTGTGTTTGGATTGACACCTATAAAGTCTGGTCGTCTAGGCTGAGTCGGGGTTCCAGGATTTGATCTGTTTAAATTTAAAAAACTACAGTAAAAAAATATATATATTTAAATGTGTGAGTGATTTGCGATTACATAAATGGTGCATTTGGTGACATAATTTCATGTCTTGTATAAAATATAATTGTTTGCTAAATGCAATGCTTGTCTAAAATATAACCGGTAGATATTATCTTAAAATCTTTTTTTATGTTTACATTATAAATAATATTGGAATATAGAACTTTGTTACTATGTAACGAACACATCAACGAACCAGACTAACATATAAAGAAAACCACATGATTGGTCTTGACTAGCACAAATAAAATAAAAAAAGCATTTGAAAGAAATATTGCTAGAACTTTACGCAATTACCATATGGAGCAATTAGATTCCAGTTAGGTCCACCTAACATTTTCGGTAATGAAAGAAAGAAAAAAACAATACGTAATTATAATTTTGAAATCAGTCTTCACTGGATTGTAATGAACCAAAAATCTTAATTGAATACTATTGTATGTCCTGATTCATATATACTAGACTGTTTCTTCTGTATGGAGTAATAAGAAAAATAACAATCTACCTTCGTACGGGGCTCGACATAGCCAACGGCGTCGCGACACCAAGAGCCTTTATTCGTTGTTGCATTGTTGGCGTGGCAGAAGTTAACCGAGGTGGTGCTTGTGAAAACTGTGTGGTTTGTGCAGCAGTTTGTGGCTGTTGGTCCGGAGACATTACCTCAGGATTGTATCCTCTAGACACATCTAAACCTCTGTTAAAATACAAATTTATTAATATACATATTTTTATATAAAGGGTGTCCCAATAAGAGTGACCAATTTAAATTTGGCGCAATTTTTTCTGGGAAAGCGGCAGATCAAAAATTGGACAGCTGTCATCTATGATTGTTCCGATTATTAAATATGGAGCGCTACACAAAAGAACAACGCGTTATCATTGTGAA
>JAAAKO020057356.1:0-10543 GCA_010015015.2 Bolitophila cinerea | reverse complement strand
AAATATATTTCTTTGAAAATGGAGTATTAATTTATAGGAATACATTTCGTACCGAAGCAATAGCCGAGAGAGACAACGCGTTGGAATTTATCGAGTGTTTTTCGAATATGCACTTTTAATCGGTAGGTTCCTCTTGCTATAAATAGCTTTCTGAAATGGTTATGCGTTTTCATACAACGGGTCATTGATGCCATCAATAACTATACAAACGCACCCAAAAAAAGAACACATACAGATGGCATTGATGTTACCAGATCGTTGACAAAATATAGCAAAAAATATCTTTGTACATAGAAATATCTCAAAAAATATGTATATTTGCCTTGTAAAATCTGTTAAGTCGCTTTCTAGGCCAATTACGACTCCTAACAATCGGGGGGTGTTGCGAGTGCTCGATCAAAATAAGCCTTAAGACCATGATCTGACAAATCGAGTGAACTTGTAAAACGGTCACGTGTCTGTTGTGCGATATCGTACACTGGCCTCTATATCCCACATAGGGATGAAATAAAAATATGAAAGAAAGCATAATTGCGAAGCTCAATCGTAATGCTTGTACTGTTGTCCGGAATTTTTTTTATATACGTCTAATAAAGTCAGCTACATATAGTATCTAAAAACAAGTAAAACAATCCATAACTAAAAAATCATTTGACAGGAAATGGAAATTAGAAAGAAGCTAGAGAAATGGCTTAAAAATGTAGTTTTCTACAATCCCCAAAAAATCAATAAAGAGGATTTTCACTATAAAATTATTTGGAAGGGCGGTTTAGTGAACTTCACTTTTATAAATATATATATATATATATAATATATATTTATAGATGGCGCTGTAGGTTGTTGGTGTTGTTTCCTTCAATTCAAGAGTGACTTCAAATCATCCCACAAATGGTCAAATGTTTCGTTCTTAAAACTGTTTCATTAAAATATAACATCTATAATTTAAGTTCGTAAATTGTAAAGAGTGCGCTGCAGGTGTAGTTTCTTCTAGCTTTACTACCAACCCAGTTTGTCTTATAAAAACATCAAACAAACAGTCAAAGTTTCTAAAAATCCAACTGATTACAACACTTCATCTAAAATTTTGTTATTTTTTATTATTCTAGCCGTATTTAAAATAAACACATTGATACTCAATTTAAACAATCTATAAATTTAGAGCTGAAATTTAGGAGGAATTATATTTTTTGATTGTTCTGCATATTCTACACAGATGGCGTAAAACACAGAAGCTTTTTTGATTTATTTGTTACTTGTGTCCCATTTTGTGTATATTCAGATAATTTATTGTTTTGAATGTTTCATTAATTCAATTTTCAACCGTGCGTTTAAATTAATTAAAATCGATTGGGTCCAACCGCGAATTTGATGTTTTCATTAACCATCCCTAACTAACAAATTCAAAACGCATATGCGTACTAATATTATTATTTATTATGTTGTATTATCAATAAAGCAAACACACGTCAATATATGCATTTATACGCAAATTAATAAGCGGTTCCGGTTGCATAAACACCATTAAATCCTAAAACACAAATTTCGCACAATTCGATGCGTTGTTGATTATAATTTCTCTCGCGGCGAGGCGCTGGCGCTGTGCCTGTGGTTCGGCGAACGCTCGCGTGTCGTGTTGTATTTTGGAGAGAATGCGTGCGTATACACAAATTGGCGGTAAATCATTATAGGCTTATTGGGAAACGCACATAAACAATTGATTTTTCTTTGGGAGTGTGTGTGTGTGTGTGTATACATAGTACATATGTAGATAGAATGATGAGTAATGCCGAGTTAGACGGTGGGTAAATAAAGTGTATTTAATGCGCTTATACACAGTCGAAAGAGCACATTTGTAGATTTATTAGGGTATTAGAGATAATCTTGTATTTATATTCGAACATTAAATTTAAATACCAAACTTGGGGATTTGTGAAGAAACAAATATAAGATAAAAATACCTATGGCTAACAAATGAAGTGATTTGAAAATCAAATGAATAATAAAATAAATAAAAAATTTAAATAAAAACAATGAGTAACATCAATCAAATCCATTGGTTGGGGTTCTTAAATTCTCTATATTATTTTCGCGTGTCTGTGATCTATCTTGCTTGCGCGGATTCTAATGCGGCCTAAATAACCGACTTCCTGTAATACAATCGAGCTGAAACTTGGCCCATTGACTTGTTTTCAAAGAGAATCCATTCTATTAAATTTTCCCCTACCTCTCATTAGGGGGTAGAGAATTTAGGTGCGTCAAGTTAGCCCCCGACTTTTTAGTGCTCCGGTCATTAGTGCTAATCCGGTTCCGGAGATATGCAGTAGCTGTTTTAAGGGCTAATTTGACGCTTTTTGACTCTTTTACTCGGAAGTAGAGCTTTTCTTTTATTTGGGGTAAATTTACATTATTAAATGTGTCCGCAGAAGCCGCTTAAAGTACACAAGTAGCATGGAGTACCTTTCTGACACGAGGCAATGTGCTATTGCTTTTAGCGATTATATCGGATAATATAATATTTTTGCCTGGAGGGTGAATATGGCTGTGGCCTTGTAGACCGACGATGGTGGCGTGAGCTGTTATGATGCTCTGCAGACTTTGCAGGATTAGAAAGCAGCTCTAACTCATTCGTCACCCATCAATCCATCTGTTTGAGAGTAAATGTGTTTTCCCTCTTAATTATTTTAATAGTCTCGATCTTTAACTTAAACTTAAAGGTGATTTTGAGATTTCGTAGTACTCTATTACATCCAATATCAACATGTAATAAATACGATATAAATACGATTTAACTTATACCAATATTTTTAGGTAATAATAAATGGAATAGGTAAATATCCTGTGAGTGCTCATTGCTATCATGTCACTATAATATACGTTATTCGATATTTTGTCGTATAGGCTTGAAACTTGAAATTGAAGCGATTTAAAAAAAACACCTCTCTTTACCCGTCACCAACAGTTGAATTTAAAAAATGGCGAATGTTTTCATGTTTGAACCAAGGAACATATTCAATTGCTATAGAAGGACTTAACCTATATATAGTTTCATTTGTTCCAGCAAAAGAGTATTATCACTTTCCTCGAGCATTTTCCGCTAGAACATGTGTGTGTGTTACTCTACGCTACCGCATATACTCGTATCTAAAAACTCTCAAATTCCCGTGAGTTTTCCACTAAATATATGGTACCTATATCCGTATTTAATTGAATTTATGCACATGCTACTAAAAATATAGTACATGAATTGTACATACTCGCATAGTTCCTTGTGGGTTTTGTGCTGCGCTGTGCGCTGCGTGCTGTTTGCTAATGTGCAGTTTGTTTACCGTATGTTTACCGTGTGTTTACCGCACCATTTTTAACACAGACCCACAACAATAAAGCTATATATATTATAGCTATATATACGAGTATATATAGAAAATAAACAAATAAAGCAAAAACTAAATATTTTGTATTTTATCGCATGTGAGTCCGTTCACAAAATCCGCATTTAATAAAACTTATATACAGCGGCAGCTCGGAAACTTGTTTTAATTCTAGTTTATGAGCTATTTTATTTGTGGAGTTCTATATATGTATATATATTTTAGTATATCTACTTATACTATACTTACAGATTATATACTTTATATTTATTCGCACAATCCTGTTTATCAGTTTATTTATATACGTTTATTTTTCGTATTTTTTAAAATTTATAATTTTGTTATAAATAACGCTTTATTGTTGGTAAACATTTAAGATTGTAATACTTTTTATTCATTTGGATTTCATTTAAATTTAGAGACAATGCCGGACGATTTATTTTAGCTTTTCAAGATAAAATATAGAATAAATATGTTTTTGGTATATTTCTGGTTCTGGCCTCTATACAGCTTAATACCCAAGTTTAATTATTCTGACGTGTTTAAATAAATATGTTTGGCAACAATAACATCCTACATACTGATTTTCACACCTGAATAGACAAGAAATCGAGCACGGGGGCGATTTGCATCGTGCTTATTACATTGAATTGGAGGAGAAAAATAAAGCAGTCAATCGCCGCGACTTGCGTATCCGTGATGTTGTGAGAAATAGTTTATCAATTCGTTGTGTTGTTTTTTTATTATTTAATAAAAAGCTTACCTCCGTACAAAACAGGCAACCGCACTGCATGATCTTTGTGGACCGATCGATTGGCACCTCACCCAGACACAGTTTGCAAGCTACCTGCGGCACTTCTTCATCTTCGGCCGTTGGTGATGGTGCTGGTGCTGGTACTGCTGATGTCGGGGATGGTGTCCGGCCTGGCGGCACTGTCAGTTTCTCGCCCGAACCCACCGCAACGAATCCTCCGTGCGAGAGATTCAGAGAATACCGTGATCCATTGGCGGCCAACGATAATAGACTAGAGCATCGGGAACAGGTGGACGTCGATGAGCTGTGCCGCAGTCGATTCTGCGGTTTGATCGGCTCCAGATTGCTGGACGAACGCGACAGTGCCAGCACGGTTTCGCATTTTTTAAGTCCTCCTACGCCGCCATCGCCACAATCAGTATAACCGTCACTGCCAGCACTGCCACTGCCCGAGTGGTGCGCCAGCGGACTACTCGACTTCGTCTGGTGCAAACTGGCCGTGCTGCCACTGGTCTCACCGCGTCGCGTCAACAACGGCACCACACTCCATAGTTTCTGTTGCACCGAGTTCAGTGATAACGTGGACGAGGTAATGCGATCGTTTTTGATGAGTGTATGCTCGGAGGGACTGCGCGTGATTAGGATCTCGGGTGATGGGAGCAGTGGTGGTGTGGCAGGCTCACGGGAAACCTTGCGGCCGACTAGAGATTTAATGAGTTGTTCAAAACGACTGCATTTCGGTGGCGGTGTCGGGCCACCGATGCCAATGCCGCCGCCACCCAGCAGACCGCTGCCAGTTTCGGACGACTGGAGGTTGAGCGATGGTGGACGCACGGCACCCGTGCGCCTTGTCCGATTCGCATGCACCTGCGGCTGGTGCTGGGCGGCGGGCTGGTCTAGGAGGGATGCAGTCTCGCGGGATCCATTCGATTGGAGCTTCTTCGAGCACGCCAGGTTGTGGTAGGGCGAGGATTCCTGTAAGTAAGAGATTGTTTTTTAAAAAATATTTTTCATGTAATGAAAAGAAAGAAAATTTGGATTAGGTAACCGCCCAAAAATAATTTTCAGCGATTTTTCTTTTTGGATTTTAATTGTTTTATTTCAATTGGATTTTAGAAGTAAATAAAGTGAGAAGCATACATTTTGTCATTTCAAAGAACCTTTATTGTTTAGATTTATTGTAGATCATATTCGGTCTGCCAGAAATACTTAAACGTTTCTCTATTTCCATAATAGCCAAATAGGCTCTTTATTATAATTGATAAAAAAGAACCAGAAATATTAGGAAATAAGTTTCCAAGATAGCAGGTATTAGTTTGGTTTGTCTCATGATTGTATTTAGCTTGTTCTCTAAAATTTCTCGGTCCATAAATTGTAATTCTAGGATGTTAAAACCTCGGTTATCAAGATCCAAAAGAGTAATCAAAGTATAATCATATTCCTACGATGGTAATCTTCGAAAACATAATAGGTTGTATATACCAAGATCTATAGTTTTTACGAAGCGACACAATGGCGCAGTGGGACCAACCACAAGTTTACAAGATCTTATCATCAAATAAACAATTGTTTGGATCATTTAAATACCTTACACTGAAACGATCTTATTTATATAGGGTCATTGTGTTGGTGACGAAATTTGTAAAACTACAAATTAATAAATATATCCAATTTTTTTTTTGTTTATAAAAAAATTGCTGCCGTATTTGTGAGATTGTAAACAAGTATAAAACCAGGTAAAAAAATAAAACCAAGCACAAAAAAAAACTCATTTTAACATCTCTTATTTTCCTGTCTTTTGGGGTTAAATTTGATATTGACTAAAAGTAACCATTTAAAACTAGACAATTTGCATTATGAGCTGATCTTTAAGCTGATCACATCTGGAAAAAAACCATTATGTAGTTGATTTTGAATTATAGCTTGTGTTTATGATTCGGTGTTCGAGGATTTGAGTTTCGATAGCGGCAATAGAAATTTTTCATTGAGTGTTTTTCAATTATGCACTTTAATTCAGTAGGTTTTTTTCTATAAATAGTCTTCTGATTATTCTGACATCCAAAAATAGAACACGTATAGATGGCGTTGATGTTACCAAATCGTTGACTAAATATAACAAGAAAGATCTTTGTACATAGAGATATCTCCAAAAATATGTTTATTTGCCTTGTAAAATCCGAAGATTAGCTTTCAAGGCAAATTACGACTACTAACAATCGGGGATGTGTTGCGAGTGCTCGAAAAAAATATCATCAAGACTGGAGCAGTTCAGTATAACAGCGGATGATTAACCATGATCTGACCAATCGTGTGAACCCATAAAATGGTCGCGTGCCTTCATTCTGTTTTTTTTTTTTTATTTTGGATGTTTGTGTTCAAGCAAGCCGCTAAGAACGTTTGAGTGATAATTTTTGTCATTCGAAAAATAATTGTTTTCACTTGATGACACAAACTGTTTTCAAGACATTGAGAAATCTTTTAATTATATTATTTATTGAATTTATATTATAAAAAATCTTTTTTTTAGAAAAAGAACAATATTTGAAATCCGTCATTACATTTATTTATGGGACAGATTTAAATAAAAGATATACATCTTAAATAAAAATTATTCATATTAAATAATAATTATTTTAAATAATAAATTTGAGAAAAAAGGTTTTTTGTGTTTTATAATGTCAAAGCACATTAGACATACATATTTTATGTTCTACAATCTACGTGTTCAACTCGAATCGAACTCAAAAGAATTATCGGATTCCTATTAAACAAACGTTTGAGTCGGTTTGAAGTTTTAAAGAAATATTAGGGGCTTGCGCTACAGACAGACAAAAAAAAATAAAAACCCAAAAATGTTTTTTTTGATTGTATATTATAATATTTTTTATTGATTTTTTAATGCTTTTATGTTTTTTGCTATTTTATGTCATACACTCCATTTGTAATTCAGTTTGAACTAATGATAGATGGTGCTTCACGGGTGTCGCTTATATTGCGTCTACTGTTCTACGAGAAATTCTTAGACGAATTTCGATAAATTAAAAGTCAGTCATAGTCATAGTCATTGAGTTTAAATACACTAGAGAAGCAACGATTAAAATAAAATTCAGACAACATCATAGTTTCCCTTACGCACACTAAAACAAAACAGGGTGTCCATTTTAAGAGCAGCTCAAACAATAAATATATAAATATATGTTATTATCTTAGATGGCGCAACCGTTTCTTTCTATATATTTAAATAGGCTTTTGTTATGTGTTTGCAAATTTTTGCTCTTCAGTAAAGTTTGATTGTAGTTGCTGAAATTACAAAATATAAAATTAAAATTCCAAGGAAAACAGAATATATTAATATTATATTATATAGAAATTTAAAGAAATAAAAATGTAATGATTGTATTTTTGCACTTGATACTCACGATATTATGTATGGAGAAATAATAACCATAAAAAATTGTGGTGGATTATTGCACCCTCAAAAAAAACGTTAATGAAATATGTTAAATGGTAGAAGAAGAAATAAGAAGTCGTGACATTATGGATAAGTTGTTTTAAAATGAAAAAAAAAATAACCTGCTTAAGAAGAATTGCAGAAACTAATATATTTTTAAATTTAGCCATATATATACAATATCAAAATTAATTTGACAATCATAGAGTATTGTTAATTACTGCAATTATTGATATTTATTAAAAAAATCGTATGTACCACATTGGAAGATGTAAAACGGAAGTAATCGAAAAATCAATCATACTGTTGTGAGTTAATTGATTTATTGATTGATTTTGTTTCTAAGACAGGTTATCACACTGGCTAATGGGCATATGTGACGGGCAAACTCCGTACGGAGACAGAAAACGTGTGATCGGGCTGAATGGAAAATTTGCAATTTCTCATAAGCTCCACAGCAATTCCCAAATGTCTTTGTAAACCGCCCATTAATAAATAATTAGAAATGCCCACCTCCCTTTTTTATTGGTTATAAAGTTATTTTACAGGAGGGCAACATTATTTTTTGCCTAGGATCCAAAATTGTCCCCCAATGGCTTCGTAATACTTCAAAATTATTTTTAGTGAATAGCCATGGATAAATAATCATAATTGCCCACTTCAACTTTTTTTGTTTAGTTAATAAGTTATTTTACTGGGTACTTTTTTCTTTGTATTTACTCCTCAGCTATATCCAAATGGCTTAGGACGACTATTAAACTATTTTTAGTGAATAGCAATAAAAAAATATTAGAAATGGCCAACTCAACTTTTTTTGTTTAGTAAGAAAGTTATTTTACAGGAAGACAAAAAGTGTTGCGCAAGTCTGTAAGAAAAATCGAATCGTATCGATTACCATTTCTTACGCCTGTAGATGGTCTCTGTTCGAGTTATATCATCACCGGCGTAAATTTCTTTTTCGAAATCCATCGGAACGTAAATTCGAAAAAGGAACGAACGTATTGAAGTCTGAATACCAAATTGCTCAAAATCAATACGATCACTTTCGTTTGGCTGAGCGGTTTTGTGCGTTTTTTAACGTGCAAGTGTGAATACAGGCACGTGGATATTCTACGGTGTCTTCGCTGAGTGTTATCACTATGTTAAGATAGATGGCGCAGGTATTGTCAAGGATAAAATTGTCTGTCTGTCAAGTTTTCTAATTAAAAAAATGTTAAAATTTGCTTTTACAAAAACGAATTAAATGCGCAATAATGATTTTGTTGAATTTTTGGAGCAGTTCATCTGTGTTAAATGCGATTGTTTTAAAGCTTATCTCAGAAAATCGTAATAATAAAATGTTATTGAAAAATACTAAAATAATCATTTATTCATATTATTTTATATAATAATTTCCAAAACATAATATGTTATTCTGTGTGCGGTGGTCTAAAAAACGGACGGCGCTATCTTACTTGCAGATAATGTATCTGCCCTTCCTGTGTTATATTTATTTATTGTGTACAGCACACCAATCCTCAACCTTTATTGGATATACATAAAAATTCTTATCGGAAAACAACCTTAGAATTTAAGAAATACATTTATATATTTATTTCGAAATGTTTTTTTTCTTGGAATTTTCCTCTGGTACTTTTTCTGGTGTTAAAATTTACAAAAAATCTAGTTTTTAATAGTTTCAATAATTTTTTATTGCATTGTGCAACAAGCAATTTATTAAAAAAAGATATTGAAAAAAGTAAAGCGGGGTGGAGTTCCTTTAATACAAAAAACATATGAAAATAACTTTCGATTTTTCTAAATATATATAATAATTAGGGCAACCAAAAAAAATGTCTACCTTCTTATTTTGCGTATCATAATTTGCATATTTCAGCTAATTTTAGTACAAATGCTCATTTTATGTGCATATATTTTTTATCGAAAAACAAGATAAATCTGCAGAAAAAATCTACATCACACAAATAACAAGCTCCATTATTACTTCCCCCTGCAAAGTTTCCTTCAATCAACAACAGCTTTTATTTTCAAAAAGTGTTTCCTGAGAACACCTCAAGGCAATTTTCGCAGTTAAGTCTAACGCCGTTGGAGTTGATGGCATCACTCTGAAATTCATAAAATTACATTTTTCTACTATTATTCCTGTTCTGTGTCATCTCTTTAATAGTACTTTTACAACTTCATTCTTCCCAGCTTCATGGAAACGAGCAAAGGTGGTATTACCTTTACAAAAAGTTTCCATCCCAAAAACTATGAATGATCTTAGGCCAATAAGTATCTTACCGCAGACATGTCAAAATGTATGGAGTTGCTGATAAAAGATAAAATTAATAAATATTATTAATAAAATGTTATCAGAGAAACAATCAGAGGTTTCCTGTTTAATCATAGTACCATTACGGCCTTACTCTAGATTGCTGATGACGACAGGACGGAACTCGATAAGAAACATTTTAGTGTTTTTCTTATATTGGATTTCACTAAAAACTATGCTTTAAACAAGAAACCTTTATAATTTTTCAACATTCTTTTAAGGAGCTCGTTTGCGCGTATTTGAGCGGTACAGATGGTTAGTTTGAATGATATATTTTCTAATTATGCAGACCTCTTATAGTCATCGTCAACATCGAACTTGACCGATTTAAAAAATGGCCTGAAGACAATGGTATCTTAGACTTAATCCAATTAAAACTTAGTCTATGCTTCTATATGTATATTTCAAAAACATTAATAGACACTTCCAGTTGAGATTTTTTTATTTTATCTGAAGGGATAATTGCAAAATCACCAAGTTTGATTTTCGTGATTTTGCAATTATCCCTTCAGATAAAATAAAAATAAGGAGAAAATAAAAATATCTTGGCGTAATTTTTAATAGAACATTGACGTGGTCTGACCAGTGTAGGGATTCTTGCGAATTCTCGCTAAGCAACGCATGGAATTGTTGCTAGCTTTGCAAAACAACGCGCG
>JAAAKO020057345.1:0-10545 GCA_010015015.2 Bolitophila cinerea | reverse complement strand
TTTGACAATATGTCAAATACTCGCGCGTTTTTGCGCGACTCGCGCGCGAGAATGGTCGCCTGAATTGCACTACTGGTGGGGTGAAATAGCCATTTGAAAGGGTTGAAGAAAATAGATGTAGCTTAGAATCTATAAGAGATAGAAAATTATATTTTTGGAAGAGCTCAAAATGTCTCTTTCGCCCCACTATAGCATGAAAAAGAAAAATTCGGGCGAATAATTAGACCGGTATTTTTAGACCAAAGTAACGATTTTGTAATAATTAGAGAATGCATTTCCAGGGAATCCTTTTTTAAGATTCCCGGGAGTCCCGAAAATAACTAATAACAGGAATTAAAAATCTTCGGAACTGAAATATTTATTTTGGTCTCGGAACCGGAGAATGAATATTGGGATTCTCAGGAAAAAAATGTATTTTGTCTTGATTATTGTTTTAATTGTATTTAAATAATTACCTAATAATAACATGTTTACTGCACAATGCTATATTTATAAATTTCAAAGATAAAATAATAGGGGCATTTTGTTTGTTTATTTCGAATCGAGTTAATTTCTCTGTCAAACAAAACCCACAAAGGTTAACAGTACACATCCAAATAAATTAAATATATGTTTGTTATTTTTCTTACATATTTGATAGTTATATTCTAGGCAGAACAAATATAATCAAATATATTACTTTTATAAGCATACTACAGTCAAAAGAATACACTAAATTAGTCTTTAATTTCAGATTTTAAATTTCGAAATTATTAATTAAATTAATTAATTAAATTAAATTATTTAGAATTCGGCTTATCATAAGCCTAGTTTCGGAAGAGGGTTAACTTTTACTGCAAATAAGTCAGAATTAAATTATGCCTTGTCAAATAAAACAAGAGGTAATATTTAAGAAATTACTGAAAACAATGAAATTCTTTGGGTTTTACCCACCAGTAAATCATTATTGTCAATCAAATGTGCCAACATTTACCTAAGTCCTTTAGTACTTTACACAGTTAATTTAACTCACCATATAATTGACCAAGCTCGTAGTTCTAACGCGTCTCTTAATGGACCAAAGTTTGCTATCTTCGTTTTGCGTCAACGTCCAAGCTTTGCAACGGCTAGTGGTCACACATGACTGTCATATACCAATAAGCAATTACTTACACTACATTAACAGAACAAAACCTCTAAAAAATCTCGTTCTTTGCTGGCTTTTTGTGGTAAGGAGAGTCCCCTTCTTATCTTATAACTTCTTCTAGCATCTAAATACAGTAATATCTATATGGGCTAATACTGGCGTGTAATGTTTACAAAAATATCCTGACTTTTAATTGATCCGTATATTAGTAATGATTTACCATTCAAAATACCATTAGTTAAATACCAGAGATTTATCATCGTTTTGTATTTACGTATGTTACTTTAATCTTTTTTATTGGGTTCAGCATCATCAACCAGTTCAAGTTTGTTATAAAACGTATCCTTACTGCCTCCTTCTCCTCCGTTGGAGCATGCAGACAAATCAGGGGAATGTTAAAATCACACCCTTTGAGTCGGACACATATACATAACGTCTTTCATCCAACGACAAGTGGCCTTCATCACACCAAAAATCCCCTCCCTAGCAAGTGCTTATCACAATGACCACTGTAAAACAACTTGAATTCGGTATTTTTTTGTTCTGCTTTTCAAACGGCTTACCTTTTTATTAAAATTAAATTTTGAGAACTGTTAAGAGAGTGTCCTCACGTTCCAGGCCGAAAATTTCAAATCATTCTCCATTTTTTTTTACTTTTGTTACCGAAAACCCACCCAATTCGATGCTATCGTTGTAGTGGTAATAATAATTGTTTTATATGATTGGGTTATTAGTCTATTGCTTAAACTATTTAAATAAACGCATTTCGTAGGCCATCCACTGGTTTTTGCCGTGTTTTATTTGACACTGGTTATTTTAATCCGGCTTATTTGCATGTAAGCTAATTAAATTAATTCTGGGTACTACTAATTTCAAATTTTGAAAATTGACATTTAAACTAAATACAGTGGATTATTTTGAATGATGTATGCTAATAAAAGTAATTTATTTATTTATATATGTTTTTCCAAGAATATAACAAAAGAATATGTAAGAAAAATAACGAAAAATTGATTTAATTTATTTGGTTGCGTACTGTTAACCTTTGTGTGTTTTGTTTCACAGAGAAATTAATTCGATTCGAAATAAACAAACAAAATGCCCCTATTGTAACTCGTAACTATATATAATATAGAAAATAGCAAACTCACACCCTTACAAACATTTTCAATATTATTTTATATAGTTACCGGCTGTGCGTCGTCCGACGTCATAAATAACGAAAGCATCTTGCTGGAGTTTAGCCACATGTGGAGAGAAAACACTTATGAGAGGCCAGGACAGGCGTGTGTGTGTGTGTGTGGTCATTGCGTCTAACATATAAATTAGATGATCGATAAATGTAATAATTAATATACGGGTGTTATTATTAGGGACACAGAGAAGAGAGGCAGGCAATAAGTGGTCGTTGTGTTTTTTCTATTGATAAAATAAAAACGTACAAGGAAGGGCGTATAATTGCTGCAATAATATACTATATTTATATATACTATATATTTAATATAAAATAAGGAACCTGATCGAAATAATAAATCGAACAAAGTCCACTCCTCTTTGCCGCGCTGCCGCCGGTGTAATTCACAAGGAAAATACGCCGTTTCGAGTGTTATTACCACTTCAATTTAATGTCGGGCTTAAATACAAGCACTTTGCCAACGAAACTTACGACTCCCAACATTGATTCTGGTGGAAGCTTTCAAATAAACACAGACGCGCCAAATGCACAGCCACACAAACAAGGAGCAACAAAAACACAATGAAATCTAGGTTTATGGACCAACAAAGTGAATTAGCGATTTCGGAATGTTCTGCAATGCGTGATAAAGTCAAAGCTATTTACATAATCCGGCCTATGTCGTTTATTCGCAAATAAGCAATGCACGCCGTTTCCTATGTACTATACTATATATAATACGAATTTAAGAGGGTAATGCGAGGACATTTTACACGCGCTCACGCACACACACAAACACACAAACACACAAACACACAAACACACAAACACACACACACACACTTGACAAGGACTCGAATCTCTGGTGGTTGATCTACGCGACACAGCACTGACAAATCCCACTAAATCCTGCGGAAAGCAAATTTCAGTGCGCCTTCTCTCTGTGTGGGATAGAGATCTTTGTTCTGCATATACGTATATATATAGTATATATGTGTCTTGAGTATACGCCCCTAACTTAGTTGATGGGTCAGACCAAAGATTAGTTTACGTCGCCCGATTAAAATCATAATTTATATGTTTGTAATGTATGTATGAAAGGATGTATTGTATATATAAAATACAATGAATGTAAAGACCGAGTGCGGATGGATTAAATTCAGGGTTTATACGAAACACGGAATAAAAGCCACGAATACGCTTCCATCGCCTGGATTAGAATTCAGCAAAAACAAGGAGCTAAACATTTTTCGAAGTCACAAAGTTTTCGCTCGTCGCGCGGATTTTCGTTCACGAAAACTTCGTAAGATCTTATCACGCCCTTCGCTCGCACGACATTTTTGCGCTTCGCATATTCGCGTTCCGGCATTTTTGCGGCGGTTTTAATCTCGATGTGGCATGCGGTGACTGTCGCACAATCTCAAATATATATATAGTATACTACATATAGCACACATCTTATAAATCATATTCCAAACTATACCCGAAGTTTCTCGCTATATATTACACGCGTGGTGGGGGGGTGGTGATCCTGAAAAACAATATATGCCAGATATTGCGTTTCTACTTTCTATACACGAATTGCGAATTGCAATTTTAGCTCTTCAGGTCCAGACCAATATTATACAAAATTCCATCGTATAATTAATGAACGCAACCCGGTATTACTATATATATATAATATATTATATGTACAACATATAATATCAATTTACAAAACAAGGGTAGGTATTTTTCATGGGAGAGTACTTGTGTTTGCAGTAGGTACTGTGTTTATTGTTACCTTTAACGAAACAGGGCTGGGGACACACTGACGCAGTTAAACCACTTGGGAATTTAATTAAACGAAAAGAAATGCTCTTTTTCACGGCGGCCGTGTGGGTGCTAAAAGTTTGCAGCCCTCCCCTGCATTGCGCTTCGCGTACGGTAAACACAACTGCAGCCATTAACACACGAAGGTAAAGTGGAGCCCGAGCAGCTTAAAGTTTTTCGAGTGTACTGCAATTAGACGAATATTGGCTATGTGCTACTGTTGATGAATGAGGTCATTACTTCATTGGTCGTAAATGCCAGTGTTATGCTGAGCGATTAAATTTATATTTTTCATACATGGCTAAGGAGAACATGTGGAAACGAAAACAATTGATATTTTTTATTTTTTAAATTATTTTTCTTTGATCTAATTTCTGTTTTCACATTGTCTAAATTACATGTACTATTATAACTGAATGTATTTACAGGGTGGCCCGTAAGTTAAAGTTAATATATTTATGGCTGATAGGCACGCTAATGCTTTTTAAACTTTTAGTCTGGATTTAATGCACAACAGTGCATCGGTGCTTAATTCTTCTTTGGACGATGCTTGTTTTTGTTGATCTAGGACCAGTGTTTATCAAATGTCTATGGACTCCTCTGATTTGAGCCTTATGTCCATTTCGTTTCGCCCATGAGCTTTTTTTACGTTTGAAAAACATATAACTATGCCATATGTCCGGGTGCAAAATGTAGATATACAAAAATGGGACAATGGGGTCATCCAAGATCGTAAGAGCTGTATATTTCACAGTATTATCTCTAACTGCGACCGTTTTTGTTTGCGTATGATTGCTGCTCTTATGTAAGAGAATCTCTTACGCAGTTTGGCGTTTGTCATAGTAGACCCCAATGGGAAATTTTTTTTAAAGTACATTTTTTTTTCGAGAAAATGAACAATGTTTATCGACCTTGTATCATGCAAATACGTTTAAAGCAAAAAAAACATAATGAGGCTCAAATATTTATAAAATCGTACTCTTATATAGAAAAGATAATATCATCAAAATAGTTTAAACAAAAATATTTCAATGGGGCAACTTTAAATCAGAGGTGTCAGACGATAAAAAAAACATTAGGTTTAAACGAAAAACTAAAAATTGTAACCGGCTATTTAAAGAGTTAGAACCGAGTTCCTTCCAATCACAGTCAACCGCGTTGTAGCCTAATATTTAAAGCAAACTTAATGTCTTTAGTAATCTTGAGAACATAATATATTATAAAAAAACAGATGGCTAGGGAAAATAAGGGACCATCGGCCGGCGGCCGCCAAAATATATACAAAAAGGCGGCCAGCCGGCTTCAGCCGGCCGGCTTACACCTCGGCTTTAAATACGATTATTTTTTTTTCAAATATATACAATATATATAATCTTTAGATCTTTTTTAAGTGCCGTGCGAAACGTCAAGCTGAATAGTGCAAGAAACGTAATTAGTATCTGGTGTTGGAGTTAATAAAATATATTTGCACAAAATGTTAACGTCCCTATTCGATTTGGTAACAAAAAAGCTCGAATGTATTATACTGCTATGATTTGGACGTATACCAAGGAAAAAGCTAAAGAAAGGCAATAATCCGCCAGAGTTGAACTGTCCAAATCCAAATGGACGGTGGCGTTAATCCGGTCGATCAGTTTTTTATAAACTACTAATTAATTAATAATTTATGGGCCTGGCAATAAATAACAGTTGTAGTGTTCATATGCTAGATCAACATGTATTTCGCTGAGCTTTAGTCCGAAGCTACTTAAGCTGGGTTTTTATTGTGAGACATTCGCTTACCAGCAAGGGAAAAAATATAGAAATACATATTTAAATCAAGTGCAAGACAGACATGCACCATTCCTAGCACGTCTTCTTCTGAGAGGAATCTGGAACATAAGCTCTTTTGCTGCAATAAAATATGTTTTTATGTATTTTGTCTCTTTTTATCGTAATGGGAATCTAAGCTGAATGTTTTGAAAAACATAAAATATTTTTTTTATGTTAAAACTAGTGTGAGTATCTGGATTCTGGAGTCTCCATTTTCTAAGATAATGTAACATTTAATGTAAACATTTAAATTATATTCCAAAACATATTCATCAAGCGGGGTCAATTAAAAGTGAGTTTGCATAGAAAAAACGCGACATTGTTTACCCTCAAGGCACAAATGTTGTAAAATAAAGATTTTTTTTTGTCAATTTAAAATTAAATTAAAGAAGTTTTTGCCAGCGCCTTGCATTTGAAATTTCCTAAAAATATAAAAAAATAAATTAAAATATCTCGAATGGTGTATTTTTAGAATAATATTAACATATTTTAGTAAGATATAACCAATTTAAATAAAAAATCCTTTTCAAAAAAAATAAAAAAATATGTGTAATGCGCTGGCGATAAACATTGTTATTATTATTATTTTTAAATACTAAATTAATTAACCCTAAAAAACAATGTTTTTCATATAAATTCTGAACTCCTTTTATTGGTATATGTTACTAACTTTGACCACCCCTAACATTTTTTTGCAGAAAAGGGTTAAATGTAAAGAAGATGATATTTTTAAAAAAACATATTTAATCTAGTGTCTTTTAAATCGTTACCCGTTTGCCCAATTATTGGTTTTGATGGACCAACCGTCAGCTCGATTGGATGACAGCAAGTTGGCTAATCAGGCCTTATACCTTTCGTTTTGAGTCTTATATATGTTTCTTTTTGGACATAAAGCTCATGGTCTTTACTTACGTTTAAAACATGGCCTGAAAGCTGAAAACCAAAACCTCTTAAAAAATTGGAACCGGAACCGCATATTTAGTGAGTTTATTTATCTTTTTGTTTGTGGTATTTAGATTGAAACCATATAGAACATATAAATATTCAGAAGTTTTCTTTGGTTCTTTATATTCTGAGGGTAAACATAGTATTTAAAAAGCTTAGTAAGATTAATGAGCTTAGCATAATTAAATTTCAAATATTTATAAAGATGAATCGTATAAGTTTTGCCTAAAAAAGAATAATAGGCATTTTTTTTTTTTTTTTATTTTTATACCATTTTTTTTTGACGATTGCAAACCTATCTGATAAATGGTAAAGAGAGAGAGAGAGAGATCTGAGAGAAAAGAGTGTCAGCGATAAAGTGTATGAAATAGAAACATTTTCTCAACCATGCTTCGATATTCAGTCCTATTCAGTACGCATATTTTAAAACATTTTCGACGTTTTAGACTAGTTGAAAATGTTTTCGCTTAAATTGGTATTCACATTCGTAAAATGTTTTCAGTTTCTAAAACTTTCTAAAATTTCCCATACAAATCGTAGTGGGTGCTCTAAAACAGCTACTAAAACATTTTAGATATTAAAAATAACATTTGCAGGCATTGTAATCCGGAAGTGTGAGAAGTTCAAGTGCCTTATTTTTATTTGTGGATTACAAGACAAAGACTCAGATATCCGTACGAGGCTTTTAAACAAGCTAGATACTGAACCAGAAATAAATCTTGCAAGTTAAACAAAAGAATGTCAACGTATGATACGAACGCCACAGTACAACAGATTTCCCGCAACAACAACAACACACATAACAACAATAATACACCGCACTCTAAGACGTCACAAAATCGCACCATCACAAAACCTCCAAAAACTCCTTGTTGGATCTGTGGCGATATGCACTATGTCCGCCACTGTACGTTTAAGGGACACAGATGCAATCAATGTTCCAAAATCGGGCACATGGAAGGGTTTTGTCAAAATCCAATACGTCAATCAATAAATTCAAAGCTCAAGTTGACCAACGTTAAACATCCAAATCCAAATCTTCAGCTCAAACAAACGGTGTGTATATGGTGTCACAAGTCAACTTTGCCGCAAATCGCAAATTCCTGACAGTTGGAATCAATGGAGTTTCAATCCAACTTCAACTTGACACTGGCTCTGATATTTCAATAATATCCGTGGACACATATAAGAAGCTTGAATACCCACCCTCTACACCCAATTCTGCATGGACCGCACCCATAGTTGTTATTAAAAAAGCCAATGGAACAACACGGATTTGCGCTGATTTCTTTACCGTACTAAATAATGCTCTGGAATGCCATACATATCCGCTGCCTGTTCCAGAAACAATCTTTGTTGCACTGAATGGAAGTATTTTTTTTTTTCAAAAGTAGATTTTGCAGATGAATATTTACAAGTACTGGTAGAGGACGACTCAAAACTTCTTCTTACGATCAATTCTCACAGAGTTCTCTATCAGTATAATTGCTCACTGTTCTAAATGGGGCTGTATCGTTCCTTGATGATATCATTGATTTTGGCAAAACTGCCGAATAACACAATCTGAATCTTTGGAATTTATTTGCACGCATCAAAGAATGGGGATTTCACATCCGTCCAGAAAAGTGTAGTTTATTCATGAAAGAAGTGCAATTTCTGGGATTCTGGGATCATCGTCGCCAGGCGTCGCAGACCAGATTCGTCTAAAATTGAGGCCATCTGCACTATGCCAGCACCAAGGGGTATGTTAAATTAGGTATGTTAAATTACTACGGTAAATTTATAGCAGAAATGAGAAGCATACGAGATCTAATGGACCAACTTCTGCGCAAAGAAACTAAGTTTGATTGGTCGGTCAAATGCCAAAAAGATTTCCTTCGTGCAAAAGAAGTTTTGCAGTCCGATTTATTGCTGACTCACTTCGATCCTGCTACTGACATCAAAGTTGCTACTGACGCATCAGTCAAAGGAATTGGGGCGGTTATTCTTCATCGGTATCCCGACGGAACCGAGAAAGCCATTGAACACGCCTCCAGGACTCGCACAGCTGCCGAACGAAACTATGGACAAATCGAGAAAGAAGCACTGGCTTTGGTATTTGCAATTAAAAAGTTTCACCAGATGTTACATGGACGAAAATTTATTCTATACACTGACCACAAACCATTAGTGTCGATTTTCGATTCCAGAAGTGGTATTCCTGTTCACACATCAAGCAGACTCCAACGTTGGGCATAGACGCTTATGCCCTACGACTTTGTAATAGAGCACAAGAGCTCAATCAATTTTGGACACGCAGATGCTTTTTCTCGCCTAATCGCTGACCGACGCTGACCAGACGAGACCTGTGTCATTGCTGCAATCACAGCTGTTGAATTTGAAGTAGGCAGATCATACAGAATGCTTCGCATGACGATCCAATTCTTATCAAAGTTCTTCACTTCATTAGAACTTCCTGGCCATCCAAAATCGAAAACGAGCAGTTGAAAATATTTTCCAACCATCGATAGACCCTTACCGAAAAGAATGGTTGTGTTTTACTTTCAGATTGTATAACCATACCTTTTTCATTACAGGAGAAAGTTCTAAATCAACTTCATGCGTCACACCAGTGTAGCAAAAGCTCCCGTCAAAGCAGAGCTTTCCTCCTGGCCCAAGCCTACCGCTGTCAGGACCATATCAAGGCTACCCTTATTTTCTGGTGGTTGATGCCTGCTCGAAGTGGCCTGAGGTTTTTCCTATGAACAGTACAACTTCTGCTGCGACTATCGAGAAGCAGAATTTATTACACCGAATCCAGCACTCGACAAAAATGTCAGTCCTGCGGTCCTGCCGAGGTAATGTTTGGGCGTCAACTGAAATCTAGTTTGGATTTACTACGATCTAAAGACCCGCTATCGTTGATGGGGAACACTCCGATGGAAGACCGATTTAATGAGAAACAAGGTGCTTAGAATCGTCAATTTGTACCAAAACAACTGGTGTATGTAATGGACTACCGTGGATCAAAGCGTTCTACGGCTATTATTATCGATATATACAGTAGACTGCCAGAACCACGTTTGGCGTCGACACGCCAATCAGATACGTCCACGCGAAGAAGAAAACCCGGGACCCAAAGAAACATCACTCAATACACTTCTAGATATTTTTGACAGTTTGGACAGTGCTTCTAGAGTTCCAACACAAAATTCTGCAGATCCATCTACACCAGAAAATGTAGACATACGACCAGAAAATCAAATTGGAGTTAAACGTTCAAGACCTAGAAGACAACATATAGATCCTAAATGTCTCGACATGAGTCGTGTAGTAAATGGAAAATATCTTTTTATTTAAAATATAAAAAATACGGGGGAGGTGTTAGATACAATCATAGTATGCAATGATTAGTATAGTTTCCTATGTGATATTATATTTGACATACTCTGGAAAAAAAGCGTCGCTTCATGGAGGAGATGCAGCAAATGATCGAAACCCTAGGTGAAGACCTTTCTGCAGAGCCGAGGTGGAGCTCAATAAAGGACGCACTCCAAGACGTTGGCAGCAGAGTTCTAGGCTACAAGACGCACGAGAGGAAGGAGTGGATCTCGGACCACACATGGCAGCTAATTGCGGACAGGCGAGTCCTGAAGGCACAAAAGCTAGCCGCTGTGGGAGAGGACGAGAAGCGCAG
>JAAAKO020057334.1:0-10550 GCA_010015015.2 Bolitophila cinerea | reverse complement strand
AAACTTTAAGCGTCGGGATCTCGGCTTAGTTTGCGGAATCTTAAAAGGACACTGTAAACTAAATAAGCACCTGCATAAGTTGGGATTTTCCGAAAGACCGAAATGTAGCAGGTGCGGAGAAATTGAATCTTTAGTACATTTTATCGCCGAATGCCCCGCACTAATCCATCTAAGATGGAGAGTGTTTCATTCCCACCTGATATCCCGTGATGAACCTCTTGGTAAAAACGCTGAGTTCACTAGGAAATCTGGTAGATTCCCAGATTGCGACCGTCTATAAGAAACGGGTCATAGTACACTGGGCCCTCCTGGTGGCCTACGTGCTGGACTAGTCTCTGTGAGACGGTCCCCCATCCCCTCATCATCATCATGTTGCTGATGTGTAAGAACCCAAATTTATTAAAATCTATTTTTTTTTGATTCTAAGATCTCGTTTTTATTTTATTTGGAGATCTTTATTGAATAAAAATGCTCGGAAAAATAGAGCGCATTTTTGAATTTTTAAGAATTCCAAAATTTAATTAATTAATTGAGAACTTTGTTTGATACCACAAAATTTGCATTTTAAACGCCATTTATTAAATAAACATTTTCTAGTCTATATTCCAGTTACATAAAAATGGCGTAAAATATGTGTGTGTGCTGTAATATGTAATAAATTGCATGTTTTATTTGTTTTTGTAAAGGTATGGTTAATTAAAGATTTTGACATTCAAGATTACGGTCCGCTACCACATTTCTTGCCATAATTTATCAACGCCATCTATACATGTTTTAATTTGGATGCGTGTGTAATTTTTATCCTTCAAGGAATGAGGCGCATGCAGTGGCAACTTGTGGAATTAACAAATTTGGACACTATACTGTCAACAATATTATTTAACCTAATTTTTTGTGTATACATCTGTGTTAAACTTTTGCATCAATATGTTCCCATAACCTCATAAAAACATTTGTTCAATCTGGCCAAAATCCTTTACGAAAACAGCGCAGTGAGCATGAAGGATCCCTATAATGATTCAAATTTCTTTTAGACTGAAGGTATCGGTTATACCAGCCAATTTTATCTGTAAAAAATTAAGGTGAATTAGATCCTTCATGCTCACTAGAGGCGCTGTTTTCGTGAAGAGGTTTGGACACCGATCTGTCAAACTAGTGTAATTATGAGGTTATGTGAACATTTGATTCAAAAGTTAACACATGTATACACAAAAAAATTAGGGTAAATAATAATTTTGACAATAGTGTACAAATTTGGTAATTCCACAAATTGCCACTGAAAGCGCCTCTTTCCTTGAATGATTCCAATTACTAACAAGTAAAATATAATAAAAAACATCTCTAAAATCTATTTTTAATTTTTTTTAATGAGAAATAGAAAAAAATTACTTTATTGTTTATTTAAAAATACAAGCAAAACAAAACAAAAAGCACCCCTAAAATCTTATTTTTGAATAAATAAAAAGAAATGTTTGATTTTATTGTTTTTCGAGTCAAACAGCATCGGGTCCACCCAAAAACTCAGTAACACAGTAGATATTGTCTGACGAAGCCTTTCAAGTGTGACGACGCTTTTCTATGCAATCCACGCAAGTTAAATATAAATTTAAAAAACAACTGCAATAAGAAAACCAATTAAATAAAAACAATTCAAGACAAAACAATCAAACAACCGTATGTTCATTTCCTGAGAAAGTAATCGAGCATTTCCTCACGAGCGCACAGTCCGCACTTAAACACACATAAAACATGCGCGCACGATAATTACAAAGTCCATAACTTAACTAAGTACATAATTTGCGATCGCTCTGGCAATCTCTTTGTGGGTGTGTCTGTGTGCGAGATCATGTTATCAAAATGCTCTCGATTTAACACGCACGCACACACACACACACACACGCGTAAACGTCAAGAAGACGCCTAAGACAACCACTGCGGCGGCACAACGGAACGCGTAAATTGCATCTACGAATTAATAAGATGCGTGCCGTTGAGCGCTGCCGATCTGATTCCTTATTGATTGATTGAACATCGTGTGCAGAGATCTGTCCGTATATTATAATTATTATAATCGTTTCTCTTGCGTCTTGCGGGTAATTTCGCAGGTAATATAATTGCGAGCGTGGCGCGGAGGCGAGGAGGCGATGAGGAGAGTTGGTGAGGCGGCTGACGGTCTGGCGCGTGCGATCAACCGACCATAATTTATGCGGAATAGAAAAAAAAAGTCTGAGTATAAATAGTTTATTTAAAGTACGAGTACGTCTTTCTGATTGAAGAGCACTCTGGACTTTCAGTGGCTATATAATATTTTCTTGTACATTGTCTTTATAATCAAATTTGCAAATAAGCCGGTCGCACTGAGATCGAGCTAATGTGCAAAGAAAATAAGTATGAATGTACATAAGCAAGGTGCGGCAATGACCGGCCGGCCGGCGCAGCGCGGCACAAAAGAAGAAAGTGTTGAGCACCGATTGCGTTGATTATCGCTGCGTGCGCGTCAACCATTTCGTCAGCCGTTAGTTTTGTGCGCATGCGTCTTCGACAGTCGCTCGCTTGTTTGTCACTTCTTCACGCGTTTACCGTGTGTGTTATTATGAGCGTCCGCGCATTCACGCGGATAATTGCGGCCTCGTGGTTAGTAATTTCTGTATGCCGGAATTGCGATGGACAAAACGTCATTTTGAGGTTAAGTTTTATCTCAATTTAATTCAGTATTGTTTTTTTGTATTTAAGATTATTTAAAATTTTAATAATCCTGAAAAATTCGTTTAGTCTCAACAATTAGTTCGATTTTAGATATGTCAAAATAAAATCATAAAAAACAGTTGTAATTTTTCAATATAGCGCAATCGATCTCTCAATTACTTCCTCAAATATTGCCCTAAACTTTGATTGGTCAGTTAGATCCCACACATCAGGATGTGACCATCTACCAATCATTTTGAAAATATTCAAAATACCGTCTCTTCAGATCCAAGGTTCTATCTAATTTATTAAAGTTCATAAACTGGGAGAACTACCAAATCTTTATGTCCGCGGGAATTACGATCCGCTGATACTTCGCTACTCTAAACTGACTTCCCAATCCAGACCAATTACACAAATTCTATATAGACCACGAAAACCTCCCAAAAACTGGTGGAACGATGCACAAACGCATTTAAAGAGTTTCTCGAATTCGGCAGACTTGAAGAATACCTCGCATACTTAAAAGCGCTGAGCCTAAAAGATAGGTGAAATTTCAAAAGACAGAGTCATGGAAAAAGTTTTGCTCATCGCTACATAAAAACACATCCATGTCCACAATGTGGAAAATGGGACGCATATACCGTGAACTTAGCACAACTGAATCAGCAGTAAACTCGTATGCTTAAATGCCAGAATTCTGCACCGGCAAACTTGCACCGGCAACAGTAGTATGAAATTTACCGAGAGACAAGAAGACCTTATCTCGTTAAATCCCATTTGTGCCGATGTCTCTATAGATAAGGTGGAGTTGGAACTCAGAAACTGTAAGAACACCTCTCCAGGCCTAGATAATATCTCTTTCGATTTGATTCGCCATTTACCATTATTTGCAAACCACATTATGCTGAGCATCTTTAATGTGCTGGCCATCCAAAAACCAAAAAAAGATCCAAACCAGGTGAACTCATACCGCCCAAAATGCCTTTATATCGTGCATGGTAAAAAATCAAACTAATGCACGCATTCGGTTAGACTTCTGGACAGAAAAGAAGACAGACTATATCGCCAACTCAATTTGGTTTTCTATAAGGTAGAGGTACGCAATATTGCAACGGACCTCCAAACCAACTTTGCTCAAAAATCAATATGTCTAGGTAAGTTTATAGACATAGAAGCAGCTTACGACACCGTAGTTATAGAAATCCTCTTTTTCAGACTGACTGCTCTAGAACTCCCACAAAAAATGATTAGATTGTTTGGAGCTATTTTTCAGACAGTATGGCCTCGATATTAGCCCTTGATAACCCTAAGGTTGAATCCAAATCATCACTGTTGATAACTAAATGCCGTGCTCAACTAAATTCAGTACACGAAATCAATAGCTGTGAAATTGCTTTGGAACCCTGCACATTATGTAAATTTTGGGCAATGAAAAAACAGACGAGTTAGCTAGAGAGTCGTGCTTGGATGAGTTGATACTTCCAACTGCCGGAATGGATGACATACATAAGTTTGTGGAGTAAACATTCAATGCAAAGCTGGCAAGATTGCTAGGAAACTGGAGAACTAGGATGCTTCTGCTTCTCAATCTGATTTCTGGTAGAATAACTTCTCAATAATGTATACTCCCAGCCGTTATTTTTATCCCCGACATAATAGGCAATGTTGATACCACCGCCCGCGCCCTAGACCACATTTATAGATTTATCAGAGAAAATACAATTCGAATTAAGCTTACAGTTGACATAATACAACTATTATTATTGATGTCTTTTAGTGTTTATGTTTATATATTATTTTATGTACATTATTTTGATTCCCACTAGCTCAATAATGGCTTTGCTAAAGTTAATGAAAGGTTGCCTGGGGGTTTCTTTAATTTAAAAAAAAACCTTTAAGACGGATATTTTAAAACGATACCAACTCTCTTCCGTACTTCGCGTTACTTCGTTTCAATATTATATTATATTTTTTTAATATATTATAATTAATTGTTTTGTATATTTCGTAAAATTAAATGTATTTTTAATATTATCAAATTCATTTTATATATTTTCAATATTCTAAAATATAATAATGTCTTGACATTTGAAAATAATCATAAATCTTTAAAAAATTGATGCATATAACATATTTTCAATATTTTCGATATTGATGAATAATATTTCATATTCTAAAAAATTGCAAGTAATAATATCGTATTCTTATTTATTGTTTTATATTCGCGAATGCAAGAATATTTTAAGTATTCGGAAAAAATTTCAGTATTTGTGTATTAGCAAATATTTTGACGAATATTATTTGAAATTATCGCGCTCGATAAAAAATCTGATGAGTTTTTGCGCAAAAGTATCGCAATTTTGTAAATTTTATTGTCACACAAATTTAAATTGCAAACATTTTTGACTAGTCAAAGAATCTCTTTTTTTAATAGTCCATGAGTCATACATTTTTACTAGTCGATGAATCGTAATTTTTTGACTAATCAAGAAACCGTTAACAATTGAGTGGGCAATGAATACATTTTTTACTAGTCGAAGAATAGTATATTTTGAAATTGGTAATTTTTTGACTAGGTAAAGGACCCCTGGTACGGTCCTTTACCTAACTCGTTAAAATAAGTATAAGTCAGCCCAACAAACCATAAAGCCGTGTAAGGCTCATAAATCAACATAAATGTTACTATACTGTTATTTTCATATTTATTATAACATTTGAAAATGTCCTTATAAAGCTGCTATCATGGTACTATAAAGTTAAAAGGGCCCACACGATAAGAACATTTGTGTCACTATACAGTCACTTACATGTGCGTATAATAGGTTGTTATAAAGTCATAACATTTGTGCTGCATTTCTAAATACTGCTATACGGTTGCACCATTATAACCACATGATTGCAGCATTACTAAATGTAAGAAAAGTCTCTATATGGTTCTAAAAAACAACCAAGACTGCAACACTATGAGTACCGAATTACTAAATGTTACAAAAGTCACTATACGGTTCTATTGAAAGTTATCTTTTTGAGTCCAACTGAGCTATGGAAACCTATGAATATTTTTCTTAATTTGTCCATAATAAGAAGCTTTAAATTTAACCCGTATAGAGCTATTGGGGAATGCGATAATACACTGACCGTATAGTGCCATTAAAGTCACACCACAAAATGTACCAGCTGTATAATAACATGATAGTAACAAAATAAAACGGGTTATAATTATAGCTTCTTATTACGGACACATTATTAAAACCATTCGTAGGTTTCCATAGCCTAGTTTGTTCTTGGCTCACTTGGTAGAGCGATGAAAAACTTTATATTCAGGATTTCATTCAAGCTTTGTGATCGCAACTTCTTAAGTTTTCTTTTAATCGCTCCAGATTTTGTCCAATTGAATTGAATTCTGCATTTTCAAAGAGTTTCCACAGCTCTAGTAAATTACACGTCAATAATAAACAAGAATTTCAAATGACAGATGTTGATGCCACGATTGATCATTTCCACATGTTGCACTAAACCTATTATAGAGCCGCATGCATAAAATAACATTGCCTTATGTTAAACATTTTTAAAAGTTGTACTAAAGCTAATATCGTGGACATCGATGAACACTCATTAGACATCATCGCATAATGCTTTTATTAAGTTGCACTATTTATAAATGTTGTACTAAATCTACTATCAAGCAGCACTAATAAATTAACATCGTCTAATGTTTTTAGGAAGGTGCACCATTTTTTAATGTAGTTCTAAAGCTATTATCGAGGAGCACTATTTAGAAATGCTGTTGTAAAGCTGTTAGGCGGGTCGGGTCCCTTAGAAATAAATTTTGTGGTTAATTGGGAGCGGGTTGGCAACAGCAGTAGAAGCATTAGCTACACTGGGAAGACATGGGAGCTCTATCGCATAACGAAAGAGCTAGCAAACTGAAATTCACGACAACGCAGACCGTTAAAGATGCCTTCGGTAACTTATTGTTCATAGATGGTGAATAGCTCAATAGATGGAGAGAGCTCTTTATTTAAAAGTCCCCCCCCCCATTCGAACAGAAGTCAGTACTGCAATAGTCAGCCTCTGACAAAGCTGCCGGAGCAGACAATATCCTATTAGAACTCGTCAAAGTGGATCCGTCACTTTCAACGGAGATCCTGCTCGCTATGCTGGTTCAAGCTTAAGAGGACGAGTCGATTCCAGTCTGTATAATCATCGTTAAATTGCCAAGAAAGGCGAATCGGGCAGTTGCGATAACTGGAGATGTATTTGTCTGCTGACTGTGATCTAAAAGATCCATATCGAATGAAATCTGTGGCGCCAACAAGCAGGGTTCCGTACACGGTATTCGTGCATATATCATGTAAATACCCGAAGGATCGTTATGGAACAATCAACTAATTACAGGTCCCCGGTGTATGAAATGTTTGTCGATTTCGAAAAAGATTTCGATAGCGTCAACCGAACCATCATTTGGCAGGCACTGCATCGCCGGGGTGTACCCTGTAAGATGATCGTCATGATAAGTGCAGTGCGGCGAGGATGCCTTCTCTTCCACTAATAATCGCGGAATTCAATGGGGCTTGTACGACACCCTTTAACCTTGAATACGCTGACTATGTTTGCTTTCTAGCTCATCGTTAAGAAGATGCTGACTCAATGCTGTAGAGTCTTCAAACTTAAACTAGTCGGCCTTCGGATCAACGCAAAGATAAGCAACAAAATGCGGCTGAGCACAGACGAGCAAAGGAAGACTATTAAACTCAACAGTTAAACCGTTGACATTGTTGATAAATTCTGCTATCTAGGGAGATTTTTGCCGGTTGCCTGTTGATGGATGATGGAACAGATAACAAAACGTACGAAGCTTCGAATGTTCAATCCAATGTGTAATCGGTTCTTTTCTACGGTTGCGAGACTTGGTAATTTACCTCTACCCTGACCGGAACTCTTCAAACTTTGGTCAACTATATGGGCGGATGTGGTCTCCAGCATTATTCAATAGAGACGCACCTATTAAGATCCCGTCTCAATGCAAGTTAGGCGTAGAAAGTGAAAGTGGATCGGTTACATCTTGCATGGTTCGAACAAAATTAGAGCTCAAGCTCAGCAATGGAATCCGCAAGGCAGACGTGGTAGAGGTGGACCGAAGGAAACTTGGAGGAGAACAGTTTCTAGTTAGCTGTAACAAACTGGAAGAAGTTGTCTGTCATTATTTTCCCTGGGCGCCAAAAGGAACCACTTCCGTTCTTTTGTTCGTAAACTTTTGACATGTTGAAGAATCTGGCATTTTTGACCAGCTAAAGAATCGAACATGTTTGAATCGTTAATGTTGAATTAGTCGAGAAATCGTACATTTTTGACTAGTCAATGGTCCTAATAGACAATTCAAACAATCATACATTTACCTGTCGAATAATCAAACAATGTTGACCAGACAAAGGATTTTAAGTTCTTGAAATGCTCATTAAATTATACATTTTTGTATATGCAATGAATTATATATATTCTTAATCGTAAATATTTATTGAGTCAAACAGTCATACATTTTTGACTAGTCCAAGGATGGTAAATTTTAAAAGAATCCATGAATCATACATGTTTTTACCGGTGTCTCTCGATTGGCTGAAATACGATTGTACGAATTTTGATTGGCAGAATCTAGATTGACTGAATCACGACTAACAGATTACACAAACCACAGGAATTCGGATTTACTCAGTCGGTAATGTATTAAAGTCAAACGTGTGTTGGCTTATCGTAATCGTCTGTGGTGATCGTAGTTGGAATCCCGAAACGTTACATCCATCATTTTAGGAGTGCATCTGCCGTGGATTCAGCTGTGATATCGGTCATCGGAATTGCTTCGGGTCATCTAGTAAAACTGACGATACACGTTAATAAATACCTATATCCTTTAGATTCAGGTAGATGTCCGACAATATAAACGTTTATTTGTGCGAAACGCTCGTCCGGTACCAAAAATGAAAAATGTATCAGGAAAGAAACAGTATGACGAACTATTTTTTACTTCTAGCATTGGATGAAGTTTTTAGACCATTCGTTACAGTCTGAATTAATGTTTGGCCATGTGAAACGTTTTGTAACGAAGTTGTGAATGGCGTCGTAGGTTGTTTTCGAAATGATTTTGGGACGAAAGGTCGAATTTATTTTGTGGAAAAATCACAGTAGAGAGTTGTTTTTCCATCAAATGCTGTACCTCTTTTTAAAATCAGTGCCGTGTTCTTTTTTTAGAAGATCATCAATTTCTTCGTCTTTTTTCTGTGCTTCCGCCATATTCTTGAAATCTAATTGGTTTATGGTTTTGTTTACACGTGACAGATTGTCGGCGACGATGTTATTGGTTCCTAAGATGAGTCGAATGTCCGTTATAAACTGGCCAATATCAGCAGTCGCAACCTCCTTCAGATTATTGGCTTGTGATCCGTGTATAAAATAAACTGCCTTCCTTCTATCATGTGGTGGAAATATTGTATAGCTGAATATGCAGCTTGTATCTCTCAATCGTAAGTGCTGTATCTAATTTGGAAATCTATGAACTGCTTGAAATAAAACATAATGGTTTTATTGAAGATTTAACTACCTGCAGAAGAGCCGCGCCCATAGCGAAATCTGAGGCATCCACAGTCAGGACAAGCGGAGCTTCGGGTGATGGATGCGCTAGCAGCGTTGCTTAAACCAGGTCACATTTACATCGTTTAAACGCAGTTGTTGTTGCATTACTTCATCCGATATTTTTTCGATTACGTTTTCTATTACCTTTAAGGAACACCTGCAGTTCTCGTTGAACTTTAGAGATATTTGGCAGGAATCGCTTGTAAAAGGTCAACATTGCTAGGAAACTGTTCAATTTATGAACTACTTCACTCTTTGTGTAATTCACGATGGTCTCGGTCTTCTCCTCGAGAAGTTGTATTTATGCCATCTGCGGTAACACGGTGTCCTGCTATGTTTTCCAAAATCAAATTTCGAGACGGTAATCACCAGACCATATGTTCAAAACTTCTCAAAAACCTGAGAGATGTGATCTATGTGTTCAACTTCAGACTTTGACACGATGCATACATCGTCAGGTGGTCCTTTTGTGTCGATATTATGTAGACGCGTGACGTTCAATGGTGATGTCTTTGTAAAATGCGACTAATTTGTCAAGTATTGATTCTTCCTTAGGAGTTGCTTTACTGATGGTTGATTGGATATTGTTGTAAGACAAAGTGCCGCAAGGTGAGTTGTGTTGTTTCCCAAAAGTTATCTTTTTAAATCGACCAAAAGATCTAAAATCTATTTTTACTAATTGATCCCCATATGTGGTTATTTTTGTACCGTTTGCAGCAAAAAGGTTTGAATTAGTCGGAGAATTATCTTGTGTTTTAAAAGGTGGAATTACCGAGATGTCCGCACCAGTGTCGGTCTGGAATCTAGTTTCGTCAACCCGATCTGAAATGAAAAGTCGAATGGATGCGATAGACCAATTGCGTTTGTCACGTCTAACAATCTTGGCTCATCTCGATCAAAGTGTTTTACGTAGTGTTTTATTGAATTTGAAAGCACAGATGTAAGCTGCAGAAGTGAGCTGCCACAGTTATAAAAAGTATACGCCAAATTAAAGTGCAAAAAATCTGTTGACCCCGCCTGACGACGACGACGAATGCGGAACGCATTTAATTAATGCACAAAATGTGCGGCAGCCGGTGCGGCGCGTGTTGACAAAAAGGTTCGTCACTTAATGTCTTCGCTCTCGTATAATATATAATTTATGCAAATGTGCGAACACGCTCGAGTATCGCGAGCGTGTGTGTGTATGTCTTTCATCGTATTACACAACAAATTTAAGAAAGCTTTGCACATTT
>JAAAKO020057323.1:0-10550 GCA_010015015.2 Bolitophila cinerea | reverse complement strand
TCAATTCATAAAGAGATGGCGACAGTGACATTGCTTCGTCAGAGAGTTGGCTCACAATTCATAAAGTAATGGCACTTATGTCATATCTGTGTTGGCAGCTTTGTGACTGGCGCTTGCAGACACACACCTTGTAATTTTACCCTAATGACATCTGAGCTACAGTTATTTTCAGACTCTTGGTATTGTGCGCTTCGCGCATTTTTAACAAAAACAAAGAATATATAGGATGCATTATATATATCTGGCGGTATTTTCGTTGCTTATTAATTTTTATTTTAAAGCTTGTAAATTTAGCGCAAATGTCATTCGCTAAAGAATTCTATTCCGCCATTTCTAGGACTAGTGACAGAAGCTCTTAATTGCAGCGCCTATGTCATCTGCGTGTTGTGCGGTGATGAGACTGGCGCTTGTGGCCACACACTACATTTATTTTTTCTTTCTGCCACTTCCAAGCGCCGTATGGATATGTAACTTTTAAAAAAACTTATGTTTCAGACAATTACAGACGTTCCATGCCAATCATTTTGAAACTTCTTTTTATGTGTTTAAATTTATATTTTTTGTTTTAAATAGTAAACAAAAAAGTATTGTAAAAATATTTTATAATACATATTTATTATATTATTATATTAAAATAGATTACGATTTTTAGCCATCTAATATTCTTCCTTCCTTTTAAGGGCTCTCTTTTCTTTTCTTTTTTAAGTGCCGTCAACGGTTTTACCCAACTGACCATTTTAATTTTCAAGTAAAAATACCAATAACAATTTAAATTCTCTAAATTTACCAACACAACTATACCATTGTAAATAATATTCACAAAGATGAAGTAAGAATGGTTGAACTTATTTAATACTGGGCTAGAAATATATTCTATATTACGTACATATTATATATGAATTGTAACTTTATATTGTATATGTTGTATTTTTCTAATATATACAGTATACATACACATATTATAAATCAGTCTATTATAAACCATTGTCCGAGCTCAATATTCTTCATCTTAACGTATCTTCATCGCGGGATGATAATCATAACTAAACAAGGTAATTTTCACATTACAGTTTCTAATATAAATAAAAACCATCTCATGCGTATGATGAACACTATACAATACATACATACATATACATGTATATACGAGAAATATCTATATATTATATGTCAAGCAAACGCTGACATAATTTTAAAATCGAGCAGCGAGCTAATGTTGCTTCGAGAAGAGAAAACATGTTTTCACCATATTTATGTATTTATAAAAAATGATTCTATGTCGCAGTTCAAATAAATAACACAAACTAATGTGTACTTGCCTTTTCAATTAAATAACCAATTATTATGAACAATATCTAATTTTAAATCTATACATTATATTCGATCGAAAAATAAGAATAATACTATTTGTCTTTGACTTTGGCTTGCGGGATCTTCTACCGCAAAAGTAAAAGTGCGAGAACACAACACAGCACGAATTCCACAATATATACAATTTCTGATTGTATAATGTTTCGCGTTTTCTTGAATGCACACACTAATATTATTACTAATACTAAAATATGTAGATATAATATATTGCGGAGCTGAAGCTTTGGAATAACATCCGCTTTTCTTGTTGTTCTGCGGCATTCGTGTAATCCTTTTGCTGCGTTGATTCACTTTAATACACGCACTCTCATGCGAAGATCATTTTAATTATTTGAATCGATTGTTTTGTAAAGCACTTAGTTTCTCACATATTCACAAACAAAAACAAACACACACACGAACACAGAAAATGTGTTTTGAATGTGTATTCTCTACCTCAAACAGAAATATGTGTGTACCTGCAACGATGGCACAGACTAAACACTCCGCGCGTATAAACAAGTTGCGCGCGACGCTTAAAAGTGTGTTAACCGCACGAAAGACTCCAATGCACTGAAAGCAATAAGCGAGAATCTGTTTGTGTACAAGCCAACGAAGAGAATTTCGAACAGACGATGTTGTGTCTTGTGTGGTTGCGGTGCGACGGACGCGGAGAACGCGCCTCTGGTAATATGAGTGAGTGAGTGAGTGTGTGTGTGTGTGTGGTAGTATGCTGCTCCGCGAATTGATTCTTTGCTGGGTACCCAAGGATGCTGAAGACGCAAAGAAGGAGTCAATCTGAGCACACACAAGATATGTGCACTACGTAAAGTACCAAAGTTTGCCGACATGCACTAAACAAATACACACAAATATATATAAATGCCGTTCTGCTCGACTTGCACGGCACAAAACCAGAAATGTATATATATATATATTCTTTATATATGAAAGACCGTAGACCTGTGAGTGCACACAAAAGCTTTATATAAGAGAAACATTATCGCAGAGTACAGAGGTATCGTAAAATATTATGATTAAGACGTTTTTAGATTAAATGCACGCAGTAATTAAATTATTTCATACGTTACAGCTTACAAATTTTAATAAAATATTTCGTGTATTACATACACTTGCATATGTTTAAATGAACGTGATATGTGTTTATGCCACAAATTCATATCATTAGGCTTAAAAGACTAAAAACTGTGTGTACTTAATGTTTTATTATATATGGCCAACGAGTGCGTATTTGAACAAGCTTTTTCAATTTATAAAACACACGCTGTTCTTCTTATCGCACATAAACTTACCTGCGTAAAACTACACATATATTACGAGTACGTACAAATAATATACAGAATTTATAACTGCACTCAACAGGCAGCAAAAGGGCCATCAAGCGACCTTACATACACGAACCGTTATATGCGTGTACTTGCAGTGTCCAAACGTATATATATATAAGTTAAAGCTACTTGTAATAGCTAGCGAATTTCTTACCTGCAAATAAAAAAAAACCATTGTTAATATATAAAATAATTATATTGTTTACATATTTTTTATTAACTGACGTTTCGTGGGATATGTCGCACAAGAGGGCGAAAGAAATAAATATAATGTATATATATATTGTGTATTATTATCTACATTTTACTGATGGTTTATATTACATAAATTTTATAATTGTTTTTTTTTTATGAAATTAATATTATTATTTAAAAATACAAATTTATGTTTAAACAATGCATATAAAGTGAATATGTTTTATCAAATCAGTGCATCTTCTAAAAATGTATTCAAATCTATGTTTTATTTATTATTAACTATTTTATACATTTCTATAAAAAAATATTAATAAATCTATTATGCATCATAAAATTAATGGTGATTGCCGCAAGCACGGCTAGAGCTTGAGAAAACATTTTTTTATAGACATTTTTGTAAGAATTCCCATACTACTAACTGAAATATAATAAAAACAAAAGGAAGAATGTTCAATGTTCAGTATTATTTTTAAAGGTGTTGAGGACATGTTTTAAAGCAAGGCCAGCAGTCTTTAGCAATAAAAAATTATCTCATAAAAATTATGTCTAATCGCTTTTAGCCGTTGTTCTGAACGATCAAATAACATCAAATCTAAAATCTAGCAAAGAAAATGAGGGATCTGGCAAGGTATGAAATCAAGTTCTATAATGTCTTTATGAGTGAGCAAGGATTTTCATAATCATAAGAGTGCAACTCTGGACTTAAGGCAGTCAACTGAAAAATAATATGCCATCTCTTCTTTTCGAAAATTCAAAAATATTCAATACCGATAGGAAGGTGAGCTCCTAAAATTAAAAAAATTGGCACCTAAAATAAAATAACGCTTGTCCTTTACGGTTACACAATCGCCCGAGAACGACAAAACAAAAAAAGGTGTTTAGGGAATTGTCGTGCCCCAAATGAAATACCAATTTTCTTAAAAGGTCAGAATGATATCGCGAAAAATAAACAACCAATTACCGATTTCAGATTTATTAAAAATAAATTTAAATAAAGAGCCAGCTGCAGTAATAACTAACTTCCGCTAATGGTTGAAACTCTAAATGTCTCGTCCATTTCCATTTCAACATTTCAATTATTATGTATTAAACATACACGCATAGTCATATATTTTAGTATACTTTGAGCCAACGTTATGTACAATTTTATTATTGAATAATTGATTATTTTGAGTATAAGAACACACTCAACCCTTTTAACGCTGTTTCATTGTAATGTAAATAGATACATGCTTATTTAATGATTTCAAATGACTATACATATAAACACGAATAAAGTATCCTCAATAAATAACATAAAAAGGTTTAGCTTGAAACCGGAAACCTTTTTCAACTTTCATCCAAATTCAAGAATATTCCATTTGATATAGAATTTAATTGAATAAAAGTGAACGATATATACATTATATACATTACATACAATCGTATATATAAGCTTATTTCAAAATAGTAGGTTTTATTATAAATATTCTATTTTATATTTTTTAAAACGAATTTACTTGTTCTTTATAGGAATGATTTATTTTGCATAAATTGTAGCACTTAAATAAAAAATGACTAAAGGCACTTAAAATGGGTATAAGTATATTTTGTATTATATAACTAACTGTTTAATTAAAATAATTTTATTCTTTTTTATATTATTTAAAAAATAATAATACAAATAAATCGTCAAAATTTATGTAAGTACATTTATAAACTATAAAATGTTAATAATTAAATGTTAAGTACTTGATTTAAATTTTTATATATGTTAGTTATGTTCGCTATCATACATACATGATTCTTTAGCTATTTAGGCCGTCTAATTGCTTTCATTTTTGAAACTAATAGCATGATTCAAACGTCCATACATACTCTTTCATCAACAACATAAATGCATATTATATTCTACACAGATCTTATAATTTTCCTATATTATATCAAAGTAAAGTTGTTGTGATTTTAAAATTCATGCCGTTATCGTAAGCGATCTTCAGTAATATCAAATAATTACAAAAACGGCATTTAATAAAATGCTTAAATTGTCGTTTGCCCATGCAAATGAGTGTGGCGCAAAGTGTAGGGAACGCAAGATAGTATCACGAGTAGAGTATATATCTATATAGTATTTGGTAAGTTTAATAAACATTTATAAATATATATAAATACAAATACCTTTAATAGTATGCGCAATCACGAGGCGGTAAACAAAAATTGTTAGCAACTCCTTTGCGCGAGTTTTTCCAAAACCGGTTTAAATATATATATATATATATGTATATATATATTCATTCGCAACTCGTGCAAGACGTGAGCGCACGCCAAACACAAAAATTCTGATCCGGTTTTGGTTCTTCTCTATATATTTGCGCTGAATGAACCGCCGAACAAAATCTCAGTGTGAATACTTGGGGAATAAGATGTTTTAATGCATCGACATATTTAGGGCAATCGAAAGAAAAATATAAATAAAAAGATTTGTTTGCTTTGTATTTTGATCCATAATAAACAGAATAACAGATTCTAGAATTTTTCATGTAAAATTTAAAAATGTTTAATGGTCTATCTCTATGTAGTGCAAAAACTAATAATTTTAAATATATATAGTTCCAATACTCATTATCTTCCATATGCGTTATATGAAATTTAATCATTTAATGATAATTACACATTTATTTAATTTTTGTTATTTACTTATTGAAAAATCGTCAAGCTAACAAATCCTTACTTTATATTTTAAAGTTTTTTTATTTTAATTTTGATTATGTAAAACAGACATTTTAGTATACGTTTTAATAGGATTTTGTAATAAAAACATCTTTTTACAAAAACGTCAAAATAGCTGAATAAAGGAAGCGAATATAAATATGAATTAAATAAAATATACAATAAAACGACTTTCGATTTTTTGTTGCTTTTAGACCTGTGATTTGAGACAGACGATATTCAAATCTCACGCAAATGAGTTGTTTTTTCACATAAATGTTGTATTTTACGTATTAAAAAAGGGCTAAAAATAAAATGTGAAAAAAAAACAAAATTAAAAAAAATGACATGTTACCAAAAAATAAGCATGTTTCAACCCAATTAAAAAAATTGTAATAAATGTACCCAAATAAATATCACCAAAATAAATCAAAATTCGTGCCCAGATACATGCGCACATATACAACAATGCACGTAAAAAATGTTTTTAACAATAATTTGTGTGTGTTATTTTTGATAACAAAATTGTATTAATGGTAACACAAATGTGTTGTACATTTTTTTCTTGGTAACAATAATATATTCATGGTGACAAGAATACATATTCTTTGTAACAAAAAAATAATATTTTAGGCGGACATTGATTTTAAAAGGCAGTATTTATATTAACACTTTAAAAATAAACACACATAGGGTTAAAAAGGGATATGTGGAGGAAGAGTATGGATTATGGGCTTTTTCTGCTGAAATAAGGATAAGAAAACTTAACACTATGTATGTATTGTAACTAAATTTTTTGTATATATTTCTATTTTTAAAATGGGTTTTAAAATTACTCACAACAGAAAAAACAAATAACGAATGAAAGTGATAAATACAATCAGCGCATGGCGCAGTCAGTAAAACAGTTGAAATTACTGTGCGCAATGCAGTCAATGGACTTTATAGGAATGACGCGCGTGTTTACACAAAAACATAATTGACTTTTAATGGTCTCAAATGCGCTTCCACAAACGAATAGATTGATTCAATTGAACCATTACAAAAGTCTGCATGCGCATTTGCAGCCTACACTGTGTGTCTGTGTATATATACGTGAATAATATGTAGCCACTACAAGTAGCTTTACAATACAGCTATTATAGCATTCCATTGTTTAATGTGATAATTGCACTTTAGTGGTAATCAAGCTAAACTCGCGCACAGCATTTAAGGTTTTTTATGTTTTTATGCTGTATTACAGTAGTCTAGTCTAGAACGAATCAGGTTTTACAAATCACAACACGCGCACCTCAAAAAAAATGATAGACGATGAAGAAAAAATATTGAATCTGTTTACATGTTTTATTATGTTGAATATTGAATAAATATATGTCTGTATTCGAACACATTGTACAATGTATACATTCATATATATGCATATATATTTATAGATATTTATATATGAATATGAATTACAATATTATAGGTTTGTGGGTTTAATTAATGTACCTTTACGTAAGTTTTTTTTGCGTACTCGGATTTATTTAATGTATTTAATTCGAGTTTATAATTTAATATTGAGTGGGTAGACAATATACGCAGATCAAGATGATTGGATGATTTAAAAAAACACATACCAACTGCAATGTTAAAATAATATAATATTGCATCGATGAATAAGTGTAAAATAACTCTTGTTTACTATTTTTAATAAAGCATAACATACCTCGGGTAAAGTTTGTATGTCAAAAGAAAAACCACTATAATAGTTCATTGGAATCGCCAAATAAACAAAACAAAAGCACGGTTTAATTAACTAATGCGGTTGAGTATAATATACTTCAGGATTCGGTATTTTATTATAGATAATATTGCAAATATCGTATGGGTCAAGTTAACAAATAGAGCCACAAATCACAAAACGTCTAAAAATGGGGAAAATAACCCGAAGTCGTTTCGACGATCATTTTTAAATTAAATGATTAAATTAAAAATTAAGAAATATATATATATATATATATATAGAATCTTACAGATATATTTTTTCAATTATTCAAATAAATTATTTTATTATTTTAACTAATCTTTTGCCAAATGCAAAATTGTGGATATTTTTTGTGAATTATATTTTTAAAAGCAATTGGACATAATATTCTTTGGTAACATGTATTATTACATAATTGGCAAATGCACGTTATGTAGGTGGCGTTTTTAATCCTCGTAGTTTTTTTCATATGATTATCGTCGTTTGTTGCTGTCAAATAAACCTTAAAGAATGACCGCATAGTGTCGCTCACTTCGTCGCATTTGGCGAATCAAATAATATATAATTAAAATAATATATAATTAAAAATAATAGACATTGTGTTCTTTAAGTAAATTAAAAAATATATCCTCATTATTAGACGACAAAAAACCACATAGCTATTTGCCAATAAAATAAAAATAAAATAATTTCAAAAATGTCACCCAAATACAAAATATATGTATACACAATAAAAAGGATATAATCAAATAATATAAAAATTTGGCTAAATTACTGGCTGAAACTGTTTCGAAAATTATAGAAAATCACTTAAAAGTGGATGAATCCTATTTTATAGTTTAAAATTTGAAAGATACTAAAGTATTGGTTTACATCTTCTTTCCGTTGTATAAATGTGAATTAAGGAAAAACGAGATTACTAAAAGAATTTGGTAAACCATCATGTATTACCAATTCAATAAATTCATTTTTTTGCTAAATGCAAGCTCTCAGAGAATCTTCTTCTACATTTCCTAATAATAACACATCTATATTGCAAAGGCAATACTAAAAACCTAAGTACTCAAGTACTAAAGTGATGTATGTTGATTAACACAAAAAGTTAAATTACATACATTTTACAGATTGCTATGATGATAATACTAAAGCTAGTTAGTCAAACTATATATTCCAACCTAATTTAGTTCATTCGCGCAGTAGGACACATACACAGACACATACACTCAGACGATTGCATATTACATAAAGTAGACGCCTAATAAATGTTTGGCCTTTCAATTAGTAATTAAACACAAAGTTTTAACGGACAATGTACACATTGATAATGAAGAGAGGCGCACATTGCAAACATTGAGCAGCCAGATTGAAAATTCCAATGTCTATATTGAGTAACTGTGTTAAGGCATGTGAAGTATATATTTGAAGTGTTTTTTTGTTGTTTACACGTACTCTTTTGGTGTCATGATCTATAGGAAAGAATTATATGATGAGAAATTCTAACATAATACATCAATAAACAATTTATTTGTTTAATATTACATTAATTACAACTAACATTTTGCTAATTTCTGATAATGTAATAATAAAAATTAGATTATTATATATATAATTGAAGATTTGTTTACAACTTTAATATATTTATATAGATATTACATATTTATAACAATAGACATCAGACCACGGTCTTTCACTTTCACATTTTACGAATTACTGATCTGTGAATATATACACGATTCTTATGTACAAAAATTGCATATAAGTACTTATAAATATAATATAATTAAACGATTACATATTATGTACTATTGTATATGTGCATAAAATGTACTTTGCACCGACCGCATATACGTTTTAGAAACGCTATGAAGAGTTACATGTTACATCTGATAGGATCAATTCAATGAAATTAAATTAAATACAACATTTTGAATTATACAATAACGCACTCCAATACAATATAGTACAAATCTATTGATACATGCTGAATATAATCTTTTTTCTCATATATCATCATAAATCATAGTTTGAACTAAATCAAAACACAAATATACGCAATACCGTTTTTAAGATACTTGAAACGATCACTATATTTAATGAAGATTATAATTTTATATTGATTGATTGAAGACTCTTAGTAATTGATTTTTGAAAGGTTTGTTCATTATTATGTATACGATTAAGTGCGCATGTATTTAATCGCTCACTTGTATTTGTAAAATTGATTTATTGTTTTTCCGTTTTTAAATAAATCATATGAGAAGGTCTCACAGGATACCGGGAGCACTTTGCTTGAACATTATCGTAAATCTGTAAAAGATAACCGAAGATCCGCCTAATCAATATAGCAATCAAGTGCGCCAACAATAGCTCTGCTTCCACATAAAATCGTGACTCTATATATTTGATGGCGCATATCAACGGAAGAATCTTTCTAACAGGCTAATAAGCTGCGCGAGCGGCATCATTACTTTCACTCAAAATTCCAACGTTATTTCGACCGCTTAGCGCGCGCACGCCAGTCAAACGAGAGACATATTCAGCTACAGCATAACCGTGCCGCGAAATAATATATATTGCAACATAAATCACAAATTCAAAGGTCACGTGTAAAAACAGTTTAGTTCGTGCGGTGCCTTTCGAACCGATTCCGCGAAAAACATGTAAAAGAGCGCATTCTGATTATTTTTAAGAAATTCGAAATTAATTCCAATCAGTTTTAGCTAAAGTTTGTTTATATACCTGTGAAGTTTAAAGTTTATTAAAATAATTAAACCATGCTCTACCTCGACATACCATTTATTTTTTAAAGCTCGGACAAAATACATGCAAGCCATTGCAGACGCACACACACACATAGTTCTTTAACCTCCGACGCGACACGGACATAATATATATATATATATATATATACTCTAATATAATATAACAAGAGCATAGACAAGTTTAATTAGCATCATTGCTTCAGTATTTAAATCGCCATCTAAGTCTAACTGCACAAGGTGTAATTAAGTGCGAGAGTGCGACCGCTACGAAGTGCATAAATTGAATTGGCAACAGAAAATATGTGCAAGTAATTTCTATACTTTAATGCTGTACTATGTATATGCGCTGCATCCGTGGATCATATATACTTTATATATACACTATACGATTCTTTAGGCTTATTTAATATTTGCTCAAAAGCACTAAAGAGAATAATATATACGCAGAGCTTTTCT
>JAAAKO020057312.1:0-10551 GCA_010015015.2 Bolitophila cinerea | reverse complement strand
AAATTATGATTTTTAATAAAAAAAATTTACAATCTAGGATTTTGAAGATTAATATTTTTTGGAAAGACAAAAACTCATAAACTAAAACAATTAAAAAAGTCAAAAATTAAAAAAAAACATGTAAAAACATCCAACAAAAATAAGAAGTGTCAGAAATTAATTTATATTTCCAAATATTAATTCAGAAATATTTATTATTCTGTCATTATCATTTCCGGAATTAGCTTTTTCAGGGATCAAAAAGCAACATTTTTGTCATTATATTATATTTGTTTTTTTTTTAGATTAGCTATTTTGTCATTAATTTGCTATAGTACACTGCAAATGCGAAATTAACTCGAACTGCAATTGCGGTATTAATTCGCTGGAGAACTGAAATTGCGGTATTGACGATATTAATTCGCAACAACTGTTATATCGGCCTCTTTTCCTTAAAAAGCACAGTGTTTAAAATATAAAAAAAATGTTAAAAATGTAGTAAAAGAAAATGTGCGTGACAGCGCGCCCTAAGTATTGTATTTATGCAGGAATGGATTCCTAATCTTTTACTTGCATTTTGATAATAATGCAAGTAAAAGATAGCGAGTTAAAATTAATGTCAAAATAGCTAATCTCAAAAAAGTAAATATATAAAAAGATTTTCCTAATATATTTTTTCTTCAAAAACTTAAGGACAAAAAAGTTAATGTCGATTTTTAATCGGAAAAAAGATGATTCCGGGTATATTATATTAATTAATGGCACTTCTTAATTCATCAACTATGAAACATTATTACACACTGTCACAAACATATACATAAATATTTGAAGACATTATGTATAGATACAATTTAGCACTTTCGCAAATGCTATTGCATTTGTGTGTTGGAAGGAACAACAAAAATAAAATATCTATTTTAAATCATATTAAAAAAAGAGGGATGAGCGTAAATAGACCAAAGCAGGTATCATATTTTTCATATTTATAGTGCTTATTGTGCATAAACTTTAATATGAGCGTGTATTTATCGACTAGTCCTACAAAAGAGTCAATTTAAAAAATATGCCATATTTGTTTCCGTGAATTTCTTTGTTGTTTTGTGTATGTTGCACCGGAAATATATATATTTTCTTTTTTTGAAATGCTAGGAAGCTAATTTTGTATCAGGCAGCCGAGTATCTGCGGGAATTGCAGGCAGAAAAAACAGATTCCGAAGAATAAGAAGAAGTTAGTGTTCAATTTGTTTCTATTGCCGACTGATGTTGATTGCGATTCAGCCGGAGACGATGCAAATGAGAATGTTGGTGAAGCTCAACCCGAACATCTTCATTCCAACTAATTCAATTAAATTATTGAGTTTGATTTACCTTTATTGAAGGGGGAGTTATCTGAGATAGAAGATGTTGAGATGACCGAAGAGCCATCAAGGTCCGCCGCTGAAGCTTCAAGCACGGTCCGAAAATCAAAATTAATCTCAGCACCAGCACCGAAAACCAAATGGGCATACGTTGGCAAGCATATTGATATTGAATTAAACGCAATGGTAGAAGGTATGAACAACTAACAAGGTTGTGCTGTAGCCGCACACGCATTATTTGAGAGATTTTTTGATAATGATCTGTGCCAGTTGATTGTGAACCGTTCGAACAACGTTATCTTCGACCGGGCGGATAACTAAAGCAAAGATACCAATGTCACGCGAACGATTTCATACAATTAGTCGTTTCTTGCATTTCTCTCGGGCCACCGATGAGAATCGGAACGATAAAATGTAGAAATTGCGACCTCTAATGCAGAAATTGATGGCCATCTTTGTAAACATTTTTCGACCAGAGCAACACCTTTCGTACGATGAGTCAATGGTTGCTTATTACAAACCGCATAGTTGCAAACAATTTCTGCGTGAAAAACGATTCGATCTTTGTATCCATATCGAATCGGTTTTCACACAATACGTATCAATACGCCAGAAGGTTACATAGTCAATTTTGAACTATACCAACTAAATAATCCATACATTCATCCTCATTGGTCGGAAAAAATGGCAAAACCATTGCTTCAGATACACTACGTGTTCTGTTTTTATTACGACAATTTGTTTACAAACATGGCTATAATGCTGACTTACTTGAAGAGTTTGGGTTTTTAGGGCACAGACACATGTCGTAATAATTTCCTTCCGAGAATTTTACCGATTATGAGGAAGATAAACATGAAGAAGATTAAAGAGAGAGGATGCATGGAAAGCACAATCCTAAAAGATTATGATATATTCATAACTACATGGCGTGACAACAACGCAGTCATCGTAGCTTCAACCCTGTTCGACCGTTATCCTGACGGCACGTGTGAACCGTTCAGTCTTAAGGATGATGGATATATACATGTGCTACTTCCTAATAATATTTTTGCAATGGACAGTGCTTACATGAGTGGAGTAGACCGCATGGATTGAAACATCGGATTTTGTCGAATTAGTAAGAAACACATTATATATTATTCATTTGTTTAGTTTATTTTTTACTCTTTTTTTAAGAAATTCGGAAGAACAAATAGTGGTGGGCACTTTGGACATGGTCTCTCGTTGTTGGATTCAACAACGTCATGCCAATATGGGGAACGTCACTCATCTTCAGTTTCGCCGAAACACAGCAACGTATTATTGTCCACAGCTTTCTCAAAAGATCGACCATTAGCGAACTGAACACCGATTGAATAAGGCCAATAATGCCAGATTGGATGGTCTAGAGGATTGGGAAATTCCTTGTGCCCGTCACGTCGTCATTGCGCGTACTACAGTTGCAAAAGTCAAACACGCACACAATGTGAGAAATGTGATGGTGGGTTGTGCGTCAAATGCTTCAAACCGTACCACAAGTCTACAAATTGATCAGTGCGATTCCAAAATTCATTTCTTGTTTGATGTTTTATGCATTTCTGTGAATTTAATATTTTTTCCATTAAAAAAACTAAAGAATGGACGAAAATAATACTCTTTTTTACATTGCATGGGGTCGTGAAGCGCCATGTTGAACTAAGCTGTAGGTGGGGTAGGTGTGGGTTGTAAAAAATCTAATGATGCAGTTTTCATTCAAGGACCATTAGTCTACCATGAAAATTTAACCGCGAAATTTCCGTTAGCATCGCGCAGCGGTAATAGCGTTAATGACCATAAAAACAAGTTCACAAATGTAATTCCGAATAAGTAAAACCCTAGCTTTAAAAACGTACATATTGTATATTTAAGATTTATATGTATATTGTTTTTTGATTGATATAGGATTTTTTATTTATTTTCAGTAAAATATATAAATTTTTATGAATATACAAACATATTTTCGATAAACGAGAGAAAAAACTTTGTTTATCAATCGAAAAAAATTAACATCAATTTAGACATACATTGCAGAAATTAGTACAAAAGAGTGGCCGTTATTTTGAAAATTTTCGGGCCGCCCTCCTTAATACCTACCCTTAATATTTTGTATGGGTTACTCTATTATAAAATAGTTATTTCGCGAAAAAGCTGAAATGTAAAATTTAGAGCGGAAACGTTAAATAAAATAAAAGCACTAAATGTTCATTCATCAGAATGTATATATTTTTTATGGTCGTCAAATGTCCATTACCATATTGGGGGTGTTAAAAATGTGTAAGCAAATTCCTAATATGACAATAAAAAAAATTAATAGGATCTAATAAATGTTTTTTTTTAAAGAAAACTGCATCATTAGATTTTACTAACAAATTTTTCAGTATGCGATTTGTTTTAACACTTCATCTTTCATCCTTAGCCCCAAAAGATAATAATTTGGGGGTAAAATCTAATTAGGCAGTTTTAAAAAAAAAAACATTTATTCGATCCTTTTTTTGTCATATGAATTTTTTTTATTGAAATTAAAAACACTCCTATAGAATATACACTCTTTTTCGACTGTATTTTATTTTAAAAGTAAATTAATGTGCGGACTCACCTGCCAGGTAACAATCAGCTCGCCAATCTCACCGGTCTGCACGAGCACGTTGTGCGGAGCCTCGATCGGAGCTTCCTCGCGTGTCTTAATGACCACTGGCTCCGTGAAGGCACTGCGATCAATCTCGTTCACTGCCAGCATGCGAACAAGATAGGTGGTGGCCGGATGAAGTCCTGCCAGGGTGGCCTGCTCACGAGGATTCCCGTCGACACTGCATTAGAATATTCATGAGTTTTGTATTGAGACTGTCTAAAAGGAATACAGACTAAACGCGTAACCACTAAATCTTATATATATACCTATTAATCCCGCTCACAGTGGGCAACGTAATGTTTATCGTTAGCGGGGAGTTCCAGTCACTGTCAGCGTTCATAATGGCTGCGTGGGCGTGCAAGAACTTAAGGGGCTGATACTGAACGATGTAGCTCATAACCGGTGAGTTTCCGTCGAACGGGCGTCGCCAGGACATCATAACGGCGCGACTGTGAACCTCCATGATTTCTAGGTTCGATGGGGTGTCAGGACGTTCTATAGCATATACATAAATACACACAGACACACCGAGATTTTAGTAAAGCTCCATCAATTGCAATTAAGTGCTAACGCAATTATATATATACATATATACCTTGCACTGCCAAATAGATGATGTGCTCGCTCTTGCCAAACGGATTCTCGGCCACGCATTTGTACACACCCGAGTCCTGGCGATCGGAGCGACTAATCGATAGCTGCGAATTGACTCCGTCATTAATTTTCATTTCAGCTATGCTGAGGCTGAAACATTTCGAAACATAACAATTCAGTGTGTGCTAGAGAGCATGAGTCACACGCCACCATCAGATGGGGTGAGACAGGGGGGTTGGTGGTGGTTGGGAAAACTAATTGAACTGAGCGCAGCACCACAGTTGTGTACAATTTCGCACATAATATATTTATATATGGATATATGACAATTATTTATGTATATGACTAAAATATGTGTGTATGCGCGTGAGTGTATTATTATTATTTTGTTATTATTTGCACGTATCACGAGTTTGATGCTTGGGGAGCTTGCCTCATTCCATTCGAAACCTACCGATAGTTATTGAGGTCAATGCGTCCGTTATTGTGCGACCAAACAATATTAATTGGATCGTCGCCCTTGGCCAGACAGCTCAGCGTTACCGGATCACCACGTCGTGACGATACATTCTTGATGGGACTATCGAAGCGTGCCGGTTCTGTGGAGACACACACGGTGAAAGCAGGCCAATCAATTATTGTTTTATTGGTGTCCCTCAGGTGGCCGATTATATAAAGTAAACAACCTACCATTAACATTGATGTGAATGATCTTTTTCAATCCCGTTCCGATGCCATTGCTTGCCTGACACATGTAGTAACCCTCATCCGTTTCGGTGGCAAAGTCCACGACGAGTGAGTTGTTTTTCAATTGAATGGACTCAAACAGTTTGGAGGCCTTTTCTGTGGTGTTCGCGGGATGAATAAGAAAATATAGAAGAAAACGAAAGAGAATAAAGAACAATGGATACGAAACCTTTTCCTTTGAGCCACGTTATGGTGGGTATCGGGTAACCGTCTGCCTGGCAGTTAATCACCATTGTGTTGCCCAGCATAAGTGCGGTGTCTTTGGGCTCAGACGTCCAGCGGGGGGCAACTAAATGTATACTATTAAACTAAGTTCAAAAATTAAAGTGTCTGCCGTAAAACACTTACCTCGCACCAGCAGCTCGGTAGTGTAATTAACTTTGGCAGCTGAATTACTGGCCAGGCACGTGTACCGCCCACTGTGTCGTGCTGAGATGTCCTTAAACACGAGAAGCGTAAAGAAATCCTCTTTCTTCTCGGTAATCTATACACGTTTCAACAATTAAGCTCAATTAGCTCCAAATTTCATAATAAGTATTTAATTGCGTAACTACGTTTAACAAAAACAACAACAACAACAACACGTACTTGCAGACTCATCGAAATCGGAGCACCATCCTTTTGCCAGGTGAAATAAACGGGCATGTCGCCAGACGACACGGAGCACGTGACCTGTGCTCGGCCACCCTCCTGCAGGTTCTTGGGCAAACTGAAAGGCTCGATAACGGGTGGACTGCTCACCGACAATTGCATGTCACGTCGGGCCTCCTCACCGGCTCTGCTGCGCACAATGCACGTGTACACGCCGGAGTCATGTCCGGCATCGACTTGAGCGATTTTAATGAAGCCTCCGCTTTCCGCACTGGCCACCTCGTATCTCGAATCTGATATATATATATATATATATATATTTATAAATAACATATAATTATCTATAAATTAGATAACAGTGCGGTTAAGCGGTATTTCTACATATTGCACTATTGATCACCATGCATATCTGATTTTAACTGTATTCATGCGTTTGCGGCGGTTGCATCGATTTTCCCAGGACCGCGAAATATTTCTCTGTGTGAAATTGTTTGCTAATTAAATGGAAATGTGTGCATGCGGTTTGTACAAATAGAGGGAGGAGTTGGCGGGTGGATGAGGTGTGTGCAATATCGACGACAAATATTTATTTACTTGAGGTGAGCTCGCTACGTGACTTTTCCCACCGCACCGACTCTATCGGGTAGCCAGAGAACGGACAGTGGATGATGAGCAGGCTGCCGGCCACCGCTTTAATGGGGCCGGTGGCACGTACGTACGGTGGACCTGGGAAAATATATCATATTGATATACATATTAGTTTTATAATTTATTTCGTAAATTGATAAATTTAATTTGATTATTTTAATTTGAATCTTCAAGAACATATTTTTTATAAATATTTTATAAATATATATATTTTTCTATACTATACAAATATTATTTTATCTACTTCTACGGTACAAGTATATTGTTTGGAGGATCTATTTGGTATATTATTTGGAGGATCTTATGTAGCTAATATAACATAACATTTATATATTAATTTCACTGACAATTCCATTTATTTTATCCAATAATTTTTCAAGCTATTAGTGTGATCCACATACTATTTTTTTAAGCGCAATTGCTTTATATTTCTAATCAATTTTCTTTACCAATTTTGTTTCCAGCGGGTTTAAATAATATGCTCCAAAAAAAATTGCCTAAAATGTAATCTACCATAATCAAAATTTCGCTTGCGTACTTTTTGGTGCATATAGGCGTGCAAGGCATAGGCGGATACAGAAAGTATTCTGTTGGGTTCTATAGTGACCAAAGTATTTGTAAAAAAAAAATGTTTACAATTTTCTTCTAGAAAAAAAAAATCTCAAAATTCTGCGTTTTCAAAATTCTGCATTACAAAGTTTGTAAATATAAATATATTGTTTCTGTAAACATATTATGCGCACGTTTGTAGATTTTACTAAAGATTCTAAAAAACCTTCCCAGTGGCGATTTTTTATAAAGGTTGTATAAGCTTTATTCAGTTTCTTATTAAGCCAAACCACCTGAATAACGGCTAGGCCTGAATATTCTGCCAAATAAGGTATTATTCAGCTCTTATTCAACTTCAGGCTGAAAAAATCTAATTTACCTTAGTTTCATACAGGCAGAATGTTTTAAGAGATTTACTAGTTTTTTTTAATTAAAATTCTATAGAGACGAATTATATCTTAATTATAATTATATCTTATATACAAGAATAAGAGACTGGATTCGTAAAATTCGAAATAAATTTTAAGGCGAAATACACTTGCATTAATACTATACATCATATTCAAGAATCTCAATATACACGCTAAGATGTCGGAGTTCTAAAATATATTTTTATCAATTTGGCGATAAGATTAAAAGTTGTGGACATAAAAACTAAAATATATACTAAAACAAAAGTTTCATATTCGCGTAATATTTTCAATATTTAAATTATATTCCGTATTTTAAATATTTTCAATATATTATTTATATTCAATAAATATGCGGTATTTGCAATATTTAAAAAAAAACTATCAAATTTTGTCAGCCTACATTTAAAAATTTAATTAAATTATTAATTATTAAACAATTTTGTTAATAATTATTGTTAGGTTTATTTCACCTAATTGAACTTTTAAAATTAATTGTGATTACTTAACCCATTTATGCCCAGAAGAATAATTTGTACCGCTTTTCTTACCTATGACAAGGATTCGATAACATATGTTTTCCTACGTTTGAGGAGGCATAGAGCTAATTACGGACGTACTGAGCCATCATATCGTATGTCGAAAGCATTTAATGACGTCGCCAGCCATTTTGATTTTAATATCTTCCGTGATTCATTTCGGCGAATCGCTCGATATTTAAGCTGATCCTGCTTTTTTATAAGAGTTGTACAAGTAAGTGCTCAATCTAAGCCATACCACACAAATTATCGTCTGGTAAATCAGAACGGACAGCAGCGATTTGGTTTGTGCTAGGTTTTCTAGGATATTGAGCTTGATAGATTTAAGTCCTGTTTTTTTGTCTTGATAACTTAAATTTTTATTTTATTTTATTTAGTATTATATTTTAAATTTATTATTTATTACTTTTTTTTAATTCTTCTTTTAATTTGTATTTTTTAGTTTAATTTTATTATTATTTGTTAAATTTAATGATGGCAATGGCACAATTTTGAAAATAAAGGTCAGTTGGGGAGAATTATCCCTGTTGACGTCACTGTATTAAACAAAAAATAGTTATGATTATCTTTAAGATTTAACGGTTAAACAATGTATAAACTTTTAACATTGGGTTGAATTATATCGAAATTTTGTTTTTCTTGTTGTGAATACCGTTTTGCTGATTTCAAAGGCTTTACACCAAATTCGTTTGATAGTAGCTTATCTACACTATTATCGTTCCACTGTAATATTATCCGATTTAGAAACAGCAGATTTATAATATCCTCTATCACGATTTTTCATAATTTCAGTCAATTGATTTTTGCCTCTAAGCCGAATAGATCGTACAGTACCTGTAGAACCATAGTTTTATTCGGCCAGTTTTTTGATTAGTCTTGGACTAGTGAAGAAATTTACAAAATATAGAGAAAATTGAAGATCTTCATATTGTTTTGAAAGAAATGCCATACCATTTAATGGTAGTTCCAGTCGCTCAGTGTATTTTAACAAATGGACCAATAAAATCTTCTACGGGGAGAAGATGAATATAGAGTTATTATTAAAATCCCAAGGAATGAATTTAAATCATCAACTCTCAGATCCATTGGCCCATTTTTTTGCCCTAGTATTGAACAATACATTTGACACATCTGACATCAAATATTTATATCAGAAATTCTTGTAAAATTCGATGGCTGTGAAATCTTTTGAAAGTGTCAATGGTAATAGTTTAGTTTTTCATGTTCCAGAATCAATAGGATTTATGTCGGCAATGTCGACGTAATAAATTTTGGTTTTACTTTTTGAAATCTTTGTAAATTTCTATTTCCTTTATAGATTTAGTAGATCACGTTTCATGGAACAACCGATTATCAGTAAATGAATTATCAGATACTCTACTAGCTGTTTTGTCACTAATTATTACTGCAGTAGTTTTTAAAATTTCTGAATTTTTTCATTTTTTTTTTCAGACGGTTCATCACCGGAATCCTCGTCTGAAACAATTCCTTCGTTTTGTGTTAGAAAGTACATATTGTTCACTTTTTATTTCCTTTGTCTTCATCATCTCTTCATTTTTCGATTTCATCCAAATTTCCGTTCAAACTCATAGTTTGTATACAAAAAACAATAAATAATATCTCGGTATGACAAACGGGTAGAAAACAACCCGCATACACTTTCACATAAATTTATGCATTATTTTACAATGATAAAAAATCACACAATTTAGATAAATATAATATAATTAGAAATCCTATGATGAATTTTGATTAAAAATATTTAAATCACACTTACTTGTTGCTACTCCTACTCGTATTATTATTCATTAATTAATTATTTTTAAAATAACTTGTTCTATATTATTTCAATTGAGACAATCATAGTTTTATTTCAACGGAGATATTGGTGTGGTGAATTAATCTCAAGAGACTTACTCTTTCAGCGATTGTGCATTATCGCCACTGTGTATTTTGTTGATGTTTTTAGTTTTTCAAAAATGAGACTTAACGTCAGGAAATTAAGACTTATTCTCACGAAAAATCCTGAGAATAATGCACAGGCCGACTGTGAATTATTCTCAAGAGACTTAACGTAACGATAAATCCTATCAATAAGTCACAGTCTGCCTGTGCATTACTCTCACGATTTTTAGTGGCGTTAAATCCTATGACAATAAATCACAGTCGGCCTGTGCATTATAGTCAGGAATTTTTATTTAAAGAGGAAGGTGTTTATAATAAAAGTATGTTTTTGTCTTTTATTAAAAAAATAAGCGCGCGGCAGCGTGCCTTGAGAATTGTATTTATGAAGGAATAGATTGCTTATTTTTACTTGTTTTTTAAAAGTATTTGGCTTCGCAAAAATCAAGCAAAATAGTTTGAAAAAACAAGTAAAAGATTAGCAAAATCTATTTTAATTTTTTTTTGTGAGAAGGAACATAACATAACATCCATCGCGTTAATTTCTCATAAAAATCTGGACGATTATGTACAGGCCGACTGTG